>OVAO01002602.1:0-12487 GCA_900406285.1 Biscutella auriculata
CCCTAGTCCATACAACCACTATAAGATCCTAACACAATCCCTTGGTTAGGCTTCAAAATAGCACAAGATTAACTCATTCGGGCATTTCATCGAACACATTACGGGCGAGAAATTAGCCTCCAGACCGGGATGGTTACTCCAGGATGGTGCTGGATCGGCTTCCAGCAGGATATGTCCCGGGTTAGATTGTCCGAGATGCATCCCGGGACTGGTTGCTCTAGAGCGTGATGTGAGGGTCGTCCCGGGCTAGGTAGAGCCTCTAGACCGGGACAGTACTCAGGGATGCTTTGGCTGAGGATCGTCCCGGGTTAAGCTATCCGGGACCTTGGTCGGGACACTTCGTTCTGGAACAGGTGCGGTTTGGCTCATTTTTGCAAGTAAATCTTTAATTGATCTGTGGTTCGTCTTTCGGTTGTTTCACACCTAATAAATGCAAATGCGATGCAAAATGACCTAAAAAGACTCTAAATGCAATCTAAAACCGAATGAAAACGAATGAAAACAAGACCGAAAAGTGGTAAAAAAACATAACATATCAAGGAGTAAGGGGAACAAAATCATAAACAATCTCAAATGGAGAGAACTTGGCAGTCGAATGCTTAGCAATGTTATATGCAAATTCAGCATGAGGAAACACTCTTCCCAAGTTTTCAAATTCTTCTTTATCAAAGCCCTAAGAAGCATGACCATAGTTCTATTCACAACCTCAGTTTGACCGTCGGTTTGAGGTTGACAAGTTGTGGAAAATAACAACTTAAGGCATGTTCGATAATGTATCGCTAGCGGTAGCGGCATTTTTAATTTAGGTGAGTATAATAAAAGTTAAATTAGTCATTATAAAATATTTTAATCGCTACCTGCTGACGCTACTATTAATTTTAATATATTTTATAGACGCTCATATTTCCAGTGTTACTGTTCACTTGGACCAATAGTAAGCAGCAACAGTCGTTGATACTTTTTTAATATGTTATTGACTATATTACCTTTATTTCTTCATAAGCTATCTCTCATTGAGCGATCACTAAAAGAACAGGCCCTTAGTACCAAGTTTATTCCATAAAGTTCTTCAAAAGTGGCTCAAGAATTTAGTATCTCTACCTAAAACAATAGTTTTAGGCATGTCATGCAATGTAACAACTTCTTTACAGAACAAGTTAGTTATGTTAGATGCATCATCAGTTTTGTGACATGAAATGAAATGTGTCATCTTAGAGAATATATCAACAACCACAAAGATGGAATCTCTACCAGTTTTAGTCCTAAGAAAATCAAGCACAAAATCCATAGAAACAACATGCCAAGGGTGAGAACCAATGAGTAAGGGTGTATACAAACCGAGAGGTGGCCCCCTAGCTTTAACATGTTTGCATTTGAGACATTGAGAGCAAATCCTTTCCACATCCTTCTTCATGTGTGGCCAAAAGAAATGGTCTTGAGCTACATTCATGGTCTTATATACTCCAAAGTGGTCCATCATTCCGCCACTATGAGCTTATCTAATCAACAATTCTCGAATACACCCATTAGGTACACAATAATCGGTTATTATAAAATAAATAGTCATCAAGCCTAAAATAATGATCCATAGCATGGTTAGCAAAATCATTATAGACTTCTTGAAAGTCTAAATCAGTAGAGTATAAGTCTTTAAGTTTTTCAAACGCTAAGAGCCTAGAATTCAAGCTAGAAATAAGAATACACCTCTAGGAAAATGCGTTAGCGACCACATTGTCCTTACCTTTCTTGTAGGAAATGACATAAATGAAGGTTTAAATGAACTCTACCCACCTCGCATGCCTCTTGTTCAATGTGTGTTGGCCCTTGAGGTGCTTCAAGGACTCGTGGTCAGTATGAATATCAAACTCTTTAGGCCATAGATAGTGTTGCCAAGTTTGCAATGCTCGAACAAGTGCATACATCTCCTTATCATATGTTAGGTAATTAAGGGTGGCTCATCCAAGCTTCTCACTAAAGTAAGCAATGAGTTTCTTTTCTTGCATGAGGAAAACCCCTATTCCCAAGCCAAAGGCATCACATTCAATCTCAAAGGTCTTGGAGAAGTTGGGTAGCACAAGGAGAGGCGCATTGCTGAGTGGAGCGGCCAAGGTGCTAAAATACTTTACAAACCTTCTGTAGAAGTCAACCAAGCTGTGGATATTCCTCACTTCTCCCACGGTCTTGGAACTTGGCCACTCTCTAATGGCTCTCACCTTCTCCTCATCCACTCTAACACCATCTGCATTGACCAAAAAACCTAAGAAGACTAGGTTTTCCGTACAAAAAGTGCATTTTGAATAATTAGCATAAAGCTTCTTTTGCCTTAACACATCTAAAATAGACTCAATATGTTGAATATGATCAATTAAGCACTTGCTATATATAAGAATGTCATCAAAGTAGAGTACCACAAACAAGCCAATAAACTTCCTAAGCACATGATTCATCAAACTCATAAATGTACTAGGTGCATTAGTTAGACCAAAAGGCATGACCAATCACTCATACAATCCATGCTTAGTTTTAAAAGTTGTTTTCCATTAATCACCCTATTCATTCTAATTTGGTGATAGCCACTTTTACGATCAATCTTGGAAAAGACACTAGAACCATATAACTCATCTAACTTATCATCAAGTCCGAGGATAGGATGACAATACTTAACCGTGATGTTGTTGATTGCTCTACAATCAACACACATGTGCCAAGAGTCATCCTTCTTGGGCACTAGGACAACAGGTACGTCACATGGACTCAAGCTCTCTCGGATGTGGCCCTTGCTAATGAGCTCCTCCATTTGCCTTTGAAGCTCTTTGGTCTCTACGGGATTGGTTCGATAAGCTGGTATATTGGGCAAGGTGGCTCCGGGCGCGAAATCAATATGATGCTCAATGCCTCTCTTTGGAGGTAATCCCCTAGCTTTTTTCACCTGGAAAGACATCCTCATATCTATGAAAAAGAGCTTTGAGTTCACTCGGATGATCCTGTGAGGGGTTAGCTAAACTACTAAGGGCTTCTTTATAAACAAAAAGCAAAATAAATTGCTTCGAGTGAAGAGCCTTTCTTACAATTCTTGTGTTGACAAGAAAGTTGAAAGACTTGGTTGGTTTGTCATCCTTCTTCCTAAGATGAATTTGATCTTGTGAGACATCTTGAGGTGACATAGAAATAAGAGTGATCTTCTTTCCTTTATGCTCAAATGAGTATTTGTTGGTGTCGCCATTTTGCATCATGCTTCTATCAAATTGTCAAGGCTTTCCCAAGAGGATGTGACCCGCTTCCACGGGCAACACATTACAAATAATCTCGTCTTCATACTTCGCAATGATAATGGGCACGGTCACTTGAGTGTTGACCTTTATTTTCCCCTCATCATTAAGCCATTGAAGCTTGTATGGCTTCAGGAGCTTCCTTGTCTCAAGATTCAGTTTCTTCACCATTGTAGCACTCTCCACATTTGTGCAACTATCTCCATCTATGATGATGCTACACACTTTCTTGTTTACCAAGTAACGAGTGTGGAACATATTTTCCTTTTGAGCTTGCTAATCTTCCTTGGGCAACAAGTTCATGGCCCTTCTAGCAACCAATAGCTCTCCTTGGGCAGCTTCTTCTTCACATTCTTCGGAGGACTCCATGTGATCATCTTGGGCAGCCTCTTCATCTTCAGACATGTACTCTCCATCATCAAGAATGATCATTACTATCTTGTTGGTATATTCATTTGCATAATGTCATCGACCTTGACACTTAAAGCACTTAACATCTCTAGCCCGTGTAGGGTTAGCTATTCGTTTGCCCTTATCCTTGTATGCATTTGATTGCTCCTTAGTTTCTTCATTTGGAATGGCGAAACATGGTTTCTTAGATGAGTCTCACGACTTAGAGTAGCTTGGCTTGTTATCTTTGACAAAGTTTGACTTATATGTGGCCTTGCCCTTCTCTTGAGTTTTTGTTCAATCATCACTGCTTTGTGAAGCATTTCCTCAAATTCCACATAATGTTGCAGCTCCAAGTTGTCTTGTATCTCTCTATTCAACCCTTCAAGAAACCTAGCCATAGTAGCTTCTCTGTCTTTTCTAAGGTCAGCTCTTAGGAGAAGCATCTCCATCTCTTCAAAGTAATCTTCAACCGTCTTGAAACCTTGAGTTAATCTCCTAAGCCTTTGATGGAGGTCTCGGTGGTGATGATTTGGCACAAATCTCCTCCTCATAGCAGCCTTCAATTCAACCCAAGTCTCAATGGGATTCTCCCTATTTCTTCTCCTAAATATAACGAGTTGGTTCCACCAACTTAAGGCGTAATCATTTAACTTCGTGGCTGTCACTCTAACTTTTTTTAACTCTGAATACCATCTACATCAGAAAACCAACTCAATCTTCTTCTCCCATTCAAGATAGGTGTCCGAATCACTCTTCCCATGGAAGGGTGGGTTTTTAAGCTTTAGGCCTTCTATGCACTCCTCTCTTTGGCCCCTAAGATAAAGTATTTGAGAAGTTTGACTAGTATTGTCTGAATGCTCATCTTCGTCCTCTTGGTATCTTGGATATCCTCCTCTGTGTCTCGGACATCTTGGGAACCTCCTTGGTTCTTCTCTTGGATCATCACGGTGAAAATGTTCTTTTTCTTCAAACCTTCCCCGGCCATGAACCCATCCATCTTGTTACCTTGGGTGGGGGCCTCGGTTGGGTCTCCATGGTATTTCTATAGGGTCATAAGGATCAACTCCAAGTGGATCTTCTTCATAGACATGAGGTCGCCTAGGTGTTGGTGGAGGAGGGTGAGGAGGAGCCTCGAGAGCTTGGGGAACAACTAAGATCCTTCTTAACTCCTCAAATTTTCTCTCAATAAACCAAGTGATAGCTTCAACATAGGATTGGTCAAGGAGCTCTTCTCGAGGGTGATGGTCTCCTCCTAGGTTGACTTTATTTGAATCAACCATTTGGTCAAGCCAAAATTCAAATAGTCAGAAGATGACGTGGGCGACAAACGAGCATGTCGGGCAGATATGGGTTAATGGATGACGTAGATGTACGCGACAAATGACGACAGTTGCACTCGCGGTACGTACAACCGGTACGAACACAACCAATTTTCAAAAAACTTGACTTTTTCTTGTTTTCCTTTGGCTTCTTCGTCTCTCTCCTGACACAAAACAACAAAAGAACCAAAGAAATCAGTCTTGGCTCACCATTAACACAAAACTTAAGTTTTGAGAAAAGTTTGAAGATTTGAACAATTTTTTCCAAAGAAAGTTGAAAACCCTAAACAAAACTTGAGGAACACAAAAGTTAAAATCTTTTGGTATTTTGAAAAAATAAATATTTTGAAAGAAAATACTAGCAAGCACATATCTAAGTAAAAACCCGAAACAAGACTATTATAAGTGAAGGAAACTTAAAAAAGTTGAAATCTTTTTGTGGTTTTTGGTCTAGAAAGCAAAGATCCGAAGGGAGCAAGAAAAAACATATAAAACAAGAACAAAGGAAGAAAACGAAAATATTTTTCTTTTTAGGTTTATTTATTTATTTAGGAAACAGAATGTAAACAAGTTAAAGGAAAGAAAGTTGACATTTTTAGGAAAAGAAAGAGGAAACTCTCTTCCCTTGGTTGAGATCTATTCAAGTGGCTCTGATACCACTTAACACAATCTCCCTTGAAGAAGTAAACCACTCTTGAAAAGATCTAGCCGACCGACCCCGTGAGGCCGCAACCTGAGGCTTGAAACACCTAGGTGAGGCGGTGCTATGGAGTGGGGAGTTGCACTAGCTCTTGATGGAGGAAAAGAAGAATAATGAGCAAAATTTGGTCGAGGAAATATGAGAAGTGTTCGAAGGAGTTGGTGATCGTATAGATCCAGCGATAGAGTGTCGAACGGCATAACGTACGGTGGGCGATGGGGAAACTTGGCCAGGTGAAAACGAAAGGATAGAATGAAAAGGACCACCAAGATCGTGAGGAAAGCCTTGGATACACCTTGAAGAACCTAAGATATGACTCACCTAGGATTTCCTTGCTAAGATATTAAACACTTAAAAGAAAAGAGCTAACTTGAGAGAATTCTTGGTTTTTGATAAAAAGATAACTAAAAGAGCAAATGTTTCTTCTAAGGAGTTTAAATACCAAAGCATACAAACATAAGGAAACGTTAAAACAATTTGGTTTCGATTATTTCGGTTCGGTTTTGATTTGGTCTAAACCAAAAAATGAGTAGAAATACACTAAAATAAAAGAAAAAAATCAAATATTTAGTTCGGTTTTGATTCGATATATTCAATTTTCGGATATTTTAGATTATTTGCAATAGAATCGATTCGGTTTCAGTTCGGATATTCGATTTTTGGATTCAAAATACCCAATCTGATTTTTGGATATTTGTTTGGTTTTTAGTTATTACGTAAACCGATATCTTCAAACATTATCCATTCGATTTTTGTGTTTTTCTCTTCCAATCACAAAGTGACAGATATGGGTTCTAATACTCTTCTGAAAATTCTTATTTAAGAACCGTTTCTAAAGAGTGCCTGAAAATTTAATTGTATTTAGATTTATTTTTGAGCTTTATAACCCTTTAGATATTCCCATGAAGATGCTTGACGCAACAGTTAAACTTGTCGGATATTTCTTCTTTTAGTTTATTGTCCTTCACCGTACAATCCTCCATAAGGTAAGGCCAGAGAAAACGAAAACTGTCTGTGAGAGAGACCTGAGATGGGTTTTGCTTTAACACCTAAATACTTCTGAGTCTCTCTCTTTTATATTCTGTTTGGGAGAAAACAATAATCATCAAATATATATTTTAGTAAGAGCTTAACTACAAAATCTTTGGTAAAGTTTTTCTTTAATTGAAAATATTCTCTTATATATTAAAAATGAAGTATTAGAGGTCACGTGTCAAACTTACATATTTTTTTTTTAAATAGTATCTTAACCTATTGCTAAACATATTTATGTTTAATTATTTTTAATATATTATTATCCGTGTTAATTATTATATGTATTGCTAAACAATATATTCTTCGTAAAAAGTTCTTTATTTATAATTTTTTTAAATACTTACTTTATTCAAAATCATCCTTTTATATTATGGTGTTTTTAAAAAAAATGTAAACATATTAAATATAGTTTATTTATTTATGGATAATCATGCAAATTATAAAATCGTGAAGCATAAATGGCTAAATTTATTTTAACTTATCATTTAAAATCTTAATTTTTAGGATTTAATTATAATAATATACGGAAACATAAATATATTTCGTTCAATTCAATATTTTTATAAAAAGAGAAATAATAATAATTTATATTATATATTAGATATTTATAATTATTAATAATGTTGTGTATTACAATTTAACCCATACATTACATGGATATTACTATTAACTTAGTTTTCTTTAGATGCTCATGATTTTCATTCAACACAAAAAGAAGTCATCTTTCTATTACTTTTCCAATTTTATACAAAATATTGCAAAATATTGCATAAATTGGGTTTAAACGATTGAATGGATCGAATCAAAAGTAAACC
Source organism: Biscutella auriculata (assembly GCA_900406285.1). Classification (NCBI taxonomy): domain Eukaryota; kingdom Viridiplantae; phylum Streptophyta; class Magnoliopsida; order Brassicales; family Brassicaceae; genus Biscutella; species Biscutella auriculata. The sequence continues at coordinate 7,532 of OVAO01002602.1, forward strand.
AGATATTTAGCTTTGGATTGGATTCAGTTATAACAATATAAATAGTTTTTTACCCACATTTTATGTGAGCTAATTGATCTTTTAATTTTATAATATACAAAGTATTATAGTTCTTGAAATTAACTATTATCACATTATATACAAGTTATTTTGTAATTATGAGAAAGAAAATTATTTAATTCAAAACTTTTTCATATATGTCTTTGATGTATAAATGATGATACTGAAAATATTATTTAGAGATTAGAAATATATCATGGATTATATATTACAGATTTGTATTTTGATTAATAGATTTGTTATACAGATAATTAAGTATTAATAAATAAACCATAACTGGTTGATTGACACTATATTTAAATAATATCTCTATAATATTATCTTAGAATCAATTTTAAGAATATAACCTTAAAATTATTAAAATATTACATTATACGTCATTGGAAATAAAATATTTAAAGAACAAAATAAAAATATTTATTAAGGATAAAACTAGAAATATATGTAATTTTCATTAACGGTAAAACTGGAAATATATGTAGTTTACTTAGGTCATAATATCTTAAATATTTATAAATAAAAGAAAACTAAAATATTTAAATATTTTAGATATAAAAGGCAAAGATGAATCAATCATATAAATAAGCAAATATGTTTTGAATATTAAATTGCAAGTCGGAAGCTTGATTTATTCAACATCCAAATTATACAATTATTTTTTATCTAATTTTTTTCTAGACCAAACAATTAATTTATAATATTTTAAACATTTAGATTTAAAAGAAAAATAAAATATTTAAATATTTAACTTTGATAAATTAGTTAAATATTTAATTGTGATTTTTAAAAAATATCATACTTAAAATAATTTAAACTTAATTTTTTTAGTATATTTCATTGGATTAAAATAGATTTTCTAAACCAACAAAAAATATTCAATAAAAATATCTTTATAAAGTCTCACATCATTTAAGAAAATCAAAGGCCAAGTTGAATCAATCCTATAAATATTTACAAATCGAAAACTTGATTTATTAGCATTCAAATTATTGAATTCTTTTTTATCTAAATTTTTTTATTTACCAAACAAAGCAACATCAATCTTCCAACTCTACAACTCCAACCGCTCCTTCTCAAAGTCCAACAATAGCTCGAAAACGCTCCGCGCTACCTCGACCAACCGCGCCTCAAATGGCTAATCCTCCTCCTTTTCCTCGTTCTACTGGGGCTATCAATGACCCCGACATCAATGCCGCACCATCCGACATCCGTCCGCCACCCATACAAAACAACAACTTCGAAATAAAAACGTTGATGCTCAACCTTGTTGAGCGGGATCAATTCGAAGGTCGTCCAAGCGAGAATCAGATCCAACATCTCAAGCGTTTTGATAGGATATGTGGGACGGTTGTCATAAAAGGTGTTGATGAGTGTGGATTTTACCGATTTTACCCATCGGTTTTCATTCGTTTTTCGTTAGTCTAGGATGCATTTTAGAATCTTTAGGTTGCATTTGCATGTTTTTCACCATTTCAGGTGCAGAAGAAGCAGAAGAGAGGAACCTAGCAAGTACGGAGCGAAAACGAGCAAAAGCAATCAAGTCTGGAAAAGTCCAAGGGCGTCGTCCAAGACCACGCCGGTCAAGGCCAGACCGGCGAAGACCAACCAGGGGAGCCTGGAGGAAGACTGCCAGTCAGCCTCGCCGGTGAAGCCGTGACCGGCGGAGACTGAGCAGGAGGATCTGGAGGAGCCGCGCCGGTCTGCACTGATCGGCGCAGACCGAACAGCAGACCTGGAGAGGGCACGCCGGTCAACCACGCCGGTCTGCACTAACCGGCGGAGGCCTTGCCGTCTCATATCTAGTTTCCATATTTGAATCGATTTTGGGTTTCCTATATAAAGGCAAACCCCAAAAAACCCTAGAGACGTTTTTTCTCTCAATTTTTCTTAGGTTTTGATGTTTAGATCTCATTTGTGAGAGAATACTTTGGTACTTTTTATTTATGCAAGTTGTCTTATTTGATTATTCATTGTTCTTTATTGTTATTCTTGCTTGATTGTTGTTCTAATCTCAACCCTTCTCACAAGTTATGTCTAAAAACTCTCCAAGTGTTTTAGACATGAGTTGTGAGTAGTTTGTTTAAACTTATGGGTTAGGGGTTAGATTGATAGGGTTTGGATTGTAAGAAATAGTTTAGATCTATAGTAAAAATGATGTTCTCAACTTATTTATGTGCTTAATGATAGATTAGGAGTAGCTAACTAAATCTAGATCTATAGGAATTCTATCACCCGGGAGGTTCTTGATAGGATTCCGGAATTAAGTAGATAGGTTGTTAGTCGATTCNTAAGTATATAGGTTGTTAGTCGATTTTTTCCAAGGGATTGTGTAAGATATCAGTTAATTGTTTAGTATGGAATTGTGTCTAATGCTTTCTAATGTTGCTTCATTACCAAGAGATTGTGTAATGGTAGGATTAGAATAGGGATTAGTTGCGCGGGAGCGAGCTAATCTAGTTTAGAAATCCCTAGACATAGAACAAGCCAAAGGCAGTAGTAAAACCATTCTAGCATGAAATTCCCTATCAATTGTCAATTCCCTTATCCATAAGCTTGTCTTTTAATTTATGAGTTTTATCTTTTGCAGTATTTCTATTTTGGTTTGCATTTTCAGTTTATGTTTTACTTTAGTTATTTTCTTAGGAGTTGTTAGTGACAAACAAACCCCTTTTGTGTTGTTTAGACTTGGTAAATCTAGGATATGACTTGTGAGTTAATTACCCCCGAGTTGGTTCGACAACCTCGATCACCCACTACCCTATACTTCAATCATTTGCATCACACACCCAANTTATACTTCATTCATTTGCATATACACCAAAAAGTTTGTATCAAATTGGCGTCGTTGCCAAATCGGGATTTTGATTAGCCATTAGTCTTTTAGATTTGCTAGGGACTAGGTTCTTTTTATTTTTCAGTTTTATTAATTACTTTCAGTTTGTTTTCTCTTTCAGGTGTATGAGCACTAGATAAAAAGTCTCTGGAAATCAGTTGCAAAATCCTAGCGATATCAAAGCTCTTGAGAGACAAATAAGAAGAGAAAAACAAAGACTAATACAACAAGCTTTTCTCGAAGAACAAGAAATGGCCGACAACGAAAACAACGTCGACAACCAACAAGAGAATGCCGACGTGAACCAACTCCCTCAAGTTCAACCCAACCCACCCGCTGCCCCAGTTCAGGGACGATGTGCTAACCCTCCTAGGACTATAGGAGAAACCAATGAACCGACGGTGCATGGCAATAGGAATGGAATTCAACCTCCCCCTCTTGGTGCCAACAATTTCGAGATCCGATTCGGAGTCCTCACTATGGTCATGAATAACCCCTTCCATGGAATGGAAAATGAAGACCCATTGGAACATTTGGACAATTTCGACCAAGTCTGTGGTACGGTTCAGTTGAACGGTGTTTCCAAAGACGCTTACAAGCTCCGACAGTTCCCATTTTCCTTGGGAGGTGATGCAAAGAACTGGGAAAAGGGACTTGGACATGGAGCTATAAGAACTTGGGATGACTGCAAAAAGCCGTTTCTCTTATGCTTCTTCTCGCCATCAAGGACCGCAAAGTTCAGAAGCAACATTGCAACGTTCGGGCAAATGAACATGGAATCCTTCGCCAGTGCTTGGAAGTGATTCAAGAGCTCACCCTGAAATGCCCTCACCATGGTTTTACTCCGGAGAGCCTCTTGGACACTTTTCACGGAGGTCTTCATAGAGACTATCAGGCAATGCTTCACACTGCAAGCCAATGTAGTTTCTTTGATAAAAGTTATGCAGACGGGCTGGTCTTGATTTAGAAAATGGCTCAGAGTGACACGTCGCATGCTGGGGAATTCAATCGCTCTATGCCCAGGAAGGACACCTTGGCGGAGTCAAGCTACAAAGCTAATTTGAAAGCTTTGAATGACAAGCTGAACCGTATGCTACAGATCCAGAAGCGACCGGTTCACGTCGTTGAACTCACTGAAGACTACGCTGAGCACTTTGACCAAGAACAGGTCAACTATGTGGGAAATCAAGGGTACCAGAGGCAGTACAACTACAACTACAACCCCAACCAAAATCTCTCTTACCGCAACAACAATGTCGTTAACCCTCAGGATAAGGTGTAACCGCCCCAGAAGAATTTCCAGCCTCAGCAACAATATCAAAACAAGGGAAATTTCCAGAATCAGAACGGACAGAGGCAGCAATTCATTCCAAAGCCACCGGGATTCCCTCAGCCAAATGATGGACCTTCTGACGATCAGAGCATCAACATGCTAAAACAACTGCTTGAAGGGCAAAACAAGTACACTACTGATCTGAACAGCTTTAAGAGGGAGATCAACTCGAAAGTTGATGCAATGTACAACGACCATAACGGGAAGTACGAACACATGTCGACACACATAAAAGCGATAGACAATCAGATTGCACAAGTCGCCCAAAATGCTAAGCGCCCTCAAAGTCAGCTTCCGGGAAAGTCTGAGTCGCCCGCGCATGACGCCTGAGACAATCTCAACCCCATCAAGCTAATGACGTTAAAGAAGCTCACTTGAGAGGAAGTCTTATGTCTATCTCTATCTTTATTTTGAATGCTTTTGTTTTTTTTATATTGAACTTTTTCTTGTTATTTTGATTATTCTTATTGGAGTTTTGGATTTGGTTATCCTTTATGTTGGTTGCTTGATGAAATGGCTCGATTGGACTTAAATTTTAGGGACGCAGGTGCATCCGGGATACGTCCAACGGTCAGCTCCACCGGTCTGTGATGACCGGCGTGCTATGGGAAGTCATTCTTGTAGCTCACGCTGGTCAAGCACAGCGGTTGGTCCTGACCGGCGAAGGCCTTACAGCCACGACGGGGAGGACCCCGCCGGTCTGCACACACCGGTGTGCTTGACCGGCGGG
>OVAO01002603.1:0-12487 GCA_900406285.1 Biscutella auriculata
TCAACTTCCCTTTATTTTATACGCATTTATTTTTCCGTACTTACTTTCCACATCTAACTTTTAGCTCGCCTTTACTAACAACTCACATCTAATTTTCTGCTAACTTAATTTCTGCATTTTATATTCTCCGAAATCACGGTTGCTTTTCATCATTTATTATAAGCTATTTACATTTTAGTCATCTTATTTATAATATTTATTTAAACAATCTAACTTTCTACTTATTATACTAACATTTTTTCTCTAACACCAGTATTTAAATTCTAACTTATTATCTTAAAATATTTTCTATTTTTTTAATTTTTGGTTAACAATGGCCTTGAAAAAACTCCAAAATTCCTAATACTGTTGGAAAAGTATTAAAGTAGGTGCTATTTGCGAAGTTAAAACTTATATTTGTAATAATTTAGTGTAATTGAATAAAAATAGAAAGAAATATGTAATATAAGGTAAAAACAACGTATTGACCGATGTAATCCTTCCATATCGTGAATTTCTTAAAATGAATAATAAGCAACAAAGAATTATAAATGGTCAAGTCTCAGAGATTTCTTACCTTGTATTAAAATATAGTTTTTATACACTATAAAATACACAAAGCTCATTCTTTTCTATCCGTCTTAATCTAAATTTCCTCTTTGAATAAAAAATCAAAAAAATGTTGGTTACAGTAGTACTAAAATCACTCGTCGTGATATTTATGACCTTGATATTGAGAGTTGTATACGACACCATATGGTTCTACTGGCTAACCCCTCGACGCATCAGGAAGATCATGGCACGACAAGGCGTAACCGGTCCTAAACCGAGTCCGTTAACCGGAAACATCCTCGAAATCTCGGCCATGGTTTCTCAATCCGGTTCCAAGGATTGTGATTCCATTCACCATGACATCGTCGGTCGCCTCCTCCCTCATTACGTCGTTTGGTCCAAACAATACGGTATGTTCTTGAAATTGTTTACAAAAAAAAAAAACAAAACAAAAAAAAGTAAGTAAACATTGGATTTGGAAAATGGATGGTGTAGGGAAGAGATTTATAGTGTGGAACGGAACCGATGCTCGTCTTTGCTTAACGGAAACGGAATTGATAAAGGAATTGCTGATAAAACATAACAGCGTAAGTGGAAGATCGTGGCTACAGCGAGAAGGGAGTAAGCACTTCATCGGTAGAGGTATATATCCTTATGGCTAATGGCCAAGATTGGCATCATCAACGTCACCTTGCTGCACAAGCATTTACCGGAGAAAGACTAAAGGCACGTCATGTCCAAAATAAATAAAGCTTATGATTAATGTTGAATATGACTGAAGGAGCCTTTGTGATGCATGCAGGGCTACGCAAGGCACATGTTGGAGTGTACAAACAGTCTAGTGGAGAGACTGAGAAAAGAAGTTGGAGAAGGAGGAGGTGAGGTTGAGATAGGGGACGAGATGCATAAGATCACGGCGGATATTATATCGAGGACTGAGTTCGGAAGCAGCTTTGAGAAAGGCAAAGAGATTTTTAGCCACCTCACCGTCCTCCAACGCCGAGTCGCTCAAGCCACCCGACACCTCTGCTTTCCCGGCAGCCGGTATTCACACAATATATAATATTTGAAAAAGAAATATTTGATTTCACTCTGTCTGCCTAATTGTCTAGCAAAAGTACTATTGACAAAATAAGTATCAACCAATTTAGTAAATTATTCCATTTGTGTTTGGTTTTACATAATGACGAAATATTGCTTTATATGATTGACCTTTCTAACGTGACATATTTGGACCCCTTAATTAGGTTTCTTCCGAACAGATACAACAGAGAGATTAAGTCACTGAAAAAAGAAGTGGAACGTTTGTTGATTGAGATCATACAAAGTCGTCGGGATTGTGCTGAGATGTGTCGGAGCAGCAGTCACGGCGACGACCTTCTTGGTCTTCTCTTGAACGAAATGGATAGTAACAAGAAGAAGAAGGATCTTGAGTTGATANAAGAAGAAGAAGAAGAAGGATCTTGAGTTGATAATGGATGAATGTAAAACGTTCTTCTTTGCTGGCCATGAGACAACCGCACTGGCCCTCACATGGACAATCATGCTCCTCGCCCATAACCCCACATGGCAGGAAAACGTCCGTGATGAGGTCAGGGACGTCTTTGGCAGCCAGGGCATTCCCTCCCTCGATCAACTCTCCAAGCTTACTTCGGTACGTAACGTTCACTCTTATAATTTTTTCTCTGTTTTTGAATCACATTACCATACTCAAAATACTTACTTTCAGATTGGTCTCACAAAGTTCGAGCATTCATACTATTATCCTTTATATATCTATTGTTTCGGCTCCAATAACGAAACTTGGATCATATATATATATCAATCCTTCTCTTACAAATTAATTAGCTTTTGATTTTACATAGATATATAACTTATAGATACAAAAAAAAATTGTAATAGAAATGTCTAGCTAGGTTTATTGAATTTACCCCATTTGTTTAATGATTAGCGCCAAGACATGCTTAATTTGCTTAAAATTTATCTAAAACCTAGCTATATTAACTAATGATGATTAGATCTAGACAGTCCCATTGATATGATGGTCTTTTTTCAAAAGAAGAAGAAGTCTATTCTCAAACTAAAAGATGTTTAAGATAGAGTCAATTCAAAAGATATGATTCCAATATGAATTATATATAACTAATTAGAATACACTTCTAACTATTTTTTGTTGATTTTTTTATTTAACTTCTCTTTAAACAGTTAAACAAAGTGATAAACGAGTCGTTAAGACTGTACCCTCCAGTTACAATTATACCAAGGTTGGCTTTTGAAGACATAAAACTTGGTGACCTAACAATTCCAAAAGGTCTGTCGATTTGGATACCTGTCCTTGCGATCAATCACAGCGAAGAGTTATGGGGACAAGATGCAAACCTATTCAACCCTGAGCGGTTTGGTGGCAGACCATTTCATTTCATGCCATTTGCAGCCGGTCCTAGGAACTGCATCGGACAATCATTTGCAATGATGGAAGCTAAAATAATACTAGCAACGTTGGTTTCCAAGTTTAGTTTCACAATATCAAACAACTATAGACATGCCCCGACCGTTGTGGTTACTATACAGCCTAAATATGGAGTTCAAGTGATCTTAAAGCCACTTGACCCTTGTGGTGACTGAATATAGTATTTTTTGAATATCAATAGGGATTTTAATATGAATAATTCGAATAAATGTTTTATTAGAATGATGGGAGAAAATTATGCTATTCTTTTTCCTCCAAAAGACTTTCTTTTGTGCTTTTTTCTATGGAATTAACGATATACGAGTGATATTAAGTAAAATTGTGACGAGATCCAAATCAAAACCTTCACGTTTTTTTTTCCGAAATGTGTTAGGGCATCTCCAATCCCACTCCAAACTTCATTTTGGAGTAAAATCTCCTCCAACCTCACTCCATTTTCAACTCCAAAGTATAAACTAAAAGTATAATTTAAATATTATTTTTAGAGTAAAAAATGGAGTAATACATTGGAGTAAAACCCAATTCCATTTTAAAGTTACTACATTTTTTGTTCTTTTGGAGTAAAAAATGAAGTGCTACGTTGGAGATGCTCTAAGAGTGGTACATTAGTAACGATAAATATAGTATTTATTTCTTAGAATTCTTATAAAATAAATTAGTAAAACGTTTAAAAGGAAAATGGCAGAAATCTTATCTTATATATAATGAGAGAAGGGGTATTCTCCCGTGATGATACGTGGCACTCCCTTCTCTACAAATATTATAATTATATTATAAAATATTACAAAAATTAACAAAAAAGTCTAATGGGACATTTGATAAAGTATTTGTTATGTAATTGAAGAACTAGTTTAATATTTTATCAAAACGACGTAGTTTTAATGTTTATACATAGATTATATATAAAAATTTTAAATATATATACAGCTGAGGGTTGTGGGATGATATAGCTGCAAAGTTGATAAAGTTTTATCGTTGAAAATGAAAAAGGAAAAACTAGAACAATAAAAACTAATATACAAAGAAATATTTAATTAAAATTTTCTTATGTGGAATAGAGATAAGTTGATAATAAAAAAGTAGATAAAAATAGAAAATAGTTTTTAAAAATTAGATATATAAAAAAATATTACAATATAGAATGTTGGATAATAAGTAAGAAAAATTGATAAGTATATATTTGAAAAAGATAAAATAGATTATTAGGATGGTAAAAATTTAAAATAAGATATATATTTTTATTGATAATACAGATAACAATAAATAGTTTTAAACTGATAAAAATATTTTATTTACTTCTTAAAACTAAGTCAATTACCATTTTAATCTAAACGGATAAAATCAATCTCAATACAAATTAAAAAGTCACTTTTATGTTTAAGTGATAAAGTAATAGTGAACAATCACAACAACCAAAAAATAAAAAAAATAAGAAAGTATAATACACAAAAGAAAATTTGAAATACATCATATAAATAATAAAATATTAAATATATAGAGAAATGTCAGTCTATAAAACAAAATAAAAACATAATATATAAAAGATAAAAAATGAGGAAAATGAAATTAACAATCAAAATGAAAAAGTTACAATTATTTCAATATTTAGGAGCTGAAAAACATAAGTATTTTAAATTTATATACGAGATTGTTATGATCATAATATAATTTTTATAAAATAAAATTGAATATTTGATAGACTGAAAATTATCTTGTATCAAATTTAAACAATTTTTATTAAACAAATATCCACGTATCACGCAGAACCTCTCCTAATATGTATACAATTTGAACTTTTCTGTTAATTTTCTACTTTTAAAAATTCAACATTAAAAATATGTTCTTATGCCAAACATGAAGACCAATTAAAAAGGAGTTTTGAAACTTATATTTATTTATCATTACCCCATATTCAAAAATGATTGTGCTATTTCAGGCTAAAACTTGTATTAATTTATATCATAAGGACTAGTTGTAAGAGTAAAAACAATATTAGTAATAAATTAAACACAGAAAGATATGAAAGGTTAGGAAATCAATACAATATTCATAGAGACTGAATGATAAAAAAAAAAATCAATACAATCGGCTTCGAAAGTGAAGTCGAAATTCAGTATTCATGAAATGAGTCATATTCTTATTTGCCTCTATTTTTAGAAGTAAATCTTGTATGCCCTCGTTTAATCTCTTATGCCCCTTTTTAATTAATTATTTTTGATTAAAACCCAAATTCTCAAACAAAACTCTTTCAACTCATCAAAACTAAACCCTACACCCCCCTCCATGGATTAGTGAACCCATGGGTTAATATTTAACTTCTATACCCTTAAAACTTTGAAAAATATTATTTTAAAATCGTTTTTAATCGTATTTTGGTGATTTTTGTGAAACAATTTTAAAACAGTTTTTCGATTTTTAAAATAATTTTATAAAATTCTTTACATTAAATAAAAAATATTGGCGTTTTCAGTTTAAAAAAAAAATTTTATGACCTATAAAATTAAAACAAAAAACGTGTCCTATAGAGATTGAAGAATGTAGGGACTTTTGAGGAGATAACTCTCATGAAAGTCATAATGTTATAATTAGATGAGTTCAATCAGGGCATCACCAATGTATCACTCCATTTTTTACTCCAAAACAACAAAAAATAGAGTAACTTCAAAATCGAGTTGGGTTTTCCTCCAATGTATTACTCCATTTTTTACTCTAAAAAGAATTTTAAATTATATTTTTAGTTTATACTTTGTTATTAATTGCTAATAATTCTCTTTATTTATAAACTTAACAAATTGGCCCTATTTGTTTTTTAAACATAAGTTATATTATTATTTTAAATTAACTATTATCATATTAAAAGGACACATTACACCATAAAAATAACAAAATAAAGTAGATTATTAATTTATTCATCACCATTTGAATGTTTTCCCAAACATGATCAATTAATGCATTTCAAAGTGAGAAATGAATGTCTTTATTTTTAATTTCTCTAAATCGAGCAAGAAAATTTTGGAACTGGATATTATTGTCCTCGACTATTTCAACTTCTGGAGGTTGAGCTTCTATTCCAACTTCAATTGGTGCATCGAGATTGCGCTCATCCTTAATTATCATGTTATGTAAAATAACACATGTAGTCATTATGTCATGTAACACATTCTTTTTCCAAAACCGAGTTGGTCCTTTCACAATAACAAAACGTGATTGGAGAACTTTGAATGCACGTTCGATATCTTTTCTGCATGCTTCTTAACGCGCAACATCTAAATGAGCTGCTTAAGTTGATGGTTTGTCTGGAAAATATTTTAATGGTCTAGGGGATCCGAAAGTGGTTTACCGGATTAATAAGTTTTATATAGTTTGAGTTTTATATGTTATTTTATTTTTCATTTCAGTTTTATTTTAATTTGAGTTTTATGTTATGTTATTTTTAATAAGATTATGAGGTTATGAAGTTATATTTTTTCAAACAAATTATTATAACTCTCCAAATCAAATCATTTAAAACTTGAAGGACTACTTTATAAATAAAAAAGTTCAACTCCAAAATGGAGTAAAAAATGGGATTACTCCGTATTTGGAGTAATAAATGGAGTAACTCCATTTTGGAGTTGAAAATGGAGTGGGGTTGGAGGAAATTTTACTCCAAAATGGAGTTTGAAGTGGGATTTGGAGTGGGGTTGGAGAGTCCTCAGTGGAGCCAGAAAGAAAATGCAAGAGAGGTCGCATCAAATTTTAACCTAAATTTTTTTAATAAACAATATAAAAAATTATTATAAACATATATATTATATTTATTCATATTTTAAAACTTTTTTATCACAGTTTTATTTGTTATCATATCAAGTAGCTGCTTTTCAATTAAACAAACTAAATAATCATTCAAAAAATCATCACCGATACGATTACACGAAATTACCATCACAACATTCATTTCAGAAAAGCGTCTTTCAAAATATACAATAGTAACAAGAAGAATCAAACATAACTTCAGAAGTCGATAAACCAAAGGATGAGAAATATTTGTCCTTGTTTCCACCATTACACGTACATTATCATTGAGACTCTCTAAATTGACAAATCATTGATCATTTTGCACATTATCAAGGTAGATATCAAGTTGATGATCGAGAGATCTCCGTTCCACATGACTAAAGTCCTCCATATTAAGTATTTCAGTTCTATTTTTCTCAATAAAAGAACAAACTTTAACCATAAAATCATCTCATCCATCATCTCTAAATTTCTGCAATTATTGTTTAGTAAACTCCACCAGTGAAATAACATCTTTTCTATAGAGTTTATGATAAGCTATCAAAAAGTCCCAAAACAAGCACAACTGTATATAAAAAAACAAAATCAAAATTGTGAAAATATTTAAGGAGGCCATAAACTCGTTGTCTCTTGATGTTGTATATGCATGAATCCTTCATTCTGGATATATTCAAACACTTCAATAATACACGAAAACATCTCACCAAGGCGCAAAAAAGTCTTATAATATGAACCCCAGCGAATATTTCGAGATCTTGTAAGTGAAAGCTCTTGATTCCGCCATGTTTCTGTCTTAATTTCGTCCATACTTATCTTACTTCCATTTTTTGCGATAGCTTTCTATGAGCATATATTTCTTCTTGCAAGAAGCTCTAACCACATTATGACCAGCAATATATCTCATAAGCTCTAAGAAATTACTTTTGTTTGTTGACTCTTCTCTCTCATCATGACCACACAAAGATAAATTTTGATGTAATAAAAGTCTAGAAGCATCAATGGAAGCACTCAAACGGATTCAATACTCATTTGTTCACAACATCATTTTGCTTATGTAAAACATGTATGATAGACTAACATTTTCTCATCAAATCTTCATATTTGTTTCGCATTGCTATGAAAGCTAGTATGATCACCCTCATGTTTACTCAAGCTATCAGCCTTATTCGAACTAGAAAAATCAATCGATACAAAAACATCAACCCACCTTGTTTTCCAACTTGAATTCTAACAATACAAACAAAAAGTATTTTTTGCTTCCGCACTATATTCTAATCAATTACGATATTGATCAACCCAATTGGGATTAAAACGTCGTAATTTATTTCCAAATGATTTTCTTTCAAAAGTATGACCATGAGATTGACAAGGTCTTCTAGTCAAGTATGTGTGTAGTACCTCCTCTCTTTGATTAGGATGATAATCTTGAATGTTTTTTCGCTTAGCTAGATCCCATGACAAATCTTCCTAATCAATATTAGAAGGTGGATCTTTTCATTTTAAGAACCGTTGCATAACTTTTAGCTTTACCTATATTAAAAATATAAAAATAAACATAATTAAAATTTTGATTTTTCAAAATAAATAAATAATGAACTACGTCTCTATACTCGAACGATGTCATCACTATTTCTTACATAATAAATCAACTGAATTTTCTCTAGAGAAACAAATCATCACGATTCAAATTACATCAATTATTTTTTAAAAAATAAAAAATTAAATTAGAAACAGTAAAAACTTTCAACAATCAAGGTGTCCATAAAAATATAACAACTCTCGGCGATTATAGAAAGGGTGATTTCTGCTGTAGAGAGTTTTATACTTTTAATTATAAAATCGGACACCTTTTGATACTACTTCTAACATTAGACACATTTGAGCAATTGAAATTGAAAAATGGGTGATTTTATGACATTTTTGCCCTCATTTTTATTTTAATTGTTTTGTTTTTCTTTCTGTACCATCATAATTGTATGGTTCTATTAAAACTGATTAATGTTTCTTTCTCTTTTTGTAGAAATCCTTTAGACTATTTTGTCTGAACCAATTATTTTATTTTGGTTTTGCATATAATATTTCTTGATTTTTCCTTCATGATTCTGAAGATGATGAAACAAAATCAAAAACTTATTGAGATAATGAAACTCCTCTTCTCTATTTTCTCTATTAGTCTCTACTTTCTTCTTTTCTATTTCTATCATATCCAATTTTTTCTTCTAAATATAGGTTTTGTATTAGTGTTTTGTATTGTTGTTTATCTTCTTCGATCTCTAGATCTTTATGTTAATCTTCTTGTTTCCTTCTTTTGTTCAAGCTTTTCCCTAGTTCTCTTTCGTCATATCCTCCATTAATTTCGTGGTTTGTTTGTGAGTTACTTCGTTTGACTCTTCTTTCCACTTAATAGCCTTCATCTTGATTGCTTTCTCTCTACTAAAGTTTCAATCTCTTATTTCCAAAGATCCAGTACTATTTTGTTTTTCAACTACTTGAGATTTCCCCATTCTGTAAAACGGCTTTTGCATTTCAAATTGATTCCTCACTTTTAAGATCTAGATGTCTCATTCTTTCTTATTCGCATATGACGGGATTTCAGAAGAAAATGGAAGGGAATTTTCCACAAGGAGGTGTGGTTCATAGATGGTGGTAGCTGCACCAATGTTGCTAGTACTACCATGGTCAATAAGCTTGGTCTAGAAAAAAGAAATCACCCGAGACCATACAAGCTCCAATGGCTCAACTCCGAGGGCAAGTTGAAGGTATCTCATCAAGTGACAGTTCCCATTGTTATAGGCCAATACATAGATGAAGTTCAGTGTGATGTCTTGCCTATGGAAGCTGGTCACCTCCTCTTAGGGAGACCATGGCAGTTTGATAGACGTGTTACTCATGATGGGTTCTCCAACAAGTACACTTTCGAGCACAAGGGCAAGCGAATCATCCCCCTACCTATGACACCACAAGAGGTTGCTCAAGATCAAATGCACTTGAGAAGGAAGGAAGAAATCACACCTTCCAGAGCCACCAACCTCTTCATCTCCCATGGTGTTTTAAGAAAGTCCTTACACTCTAATCATACTGTTTTACTTATTGTGTATAAGGAGACTTTGGCCGCCTTAACTAACCCCTCACCGGAGCTTCCGAGTGTCCTTAATGACTTATTGCATCAGTTNGAACACCAAATTGATTTGGTGCCCGGAGCTACATTACCCAATCGGCCAGCCTATAGGACTAACCCTTTGGAGACTAAAGAACTTCAAAGACAAGTTGATGAGCTCATGAGCAAGGGATACATTCGACAGAGTCTAAGCCCATGTGCTGTCCCGGTTCTCTTGGTCCCCAAGAAGGAGGGCACATGGCGTATGTGCGTAGACAGCCGAGCCATCAATGCTATAACGGTTAAGTATCGCCATCCTATACCTCGCTTAGATGACATGTTAGATGAACTTTATGGATCTAAGATCTTTTCAAAAATAGACTTAAAGAGTGGTTTAGTGATCCGGTAGGGGTTCAACTCTCCATAGACGTTTAGGCTGTCAGGGAGCGTTTCGGCTATCCGGGAGCGTTTCGGCTATCNTTATCCGGGAGCGTTTTGGCTATCCGGGAGCGTTTAGTGATATACGGGTGTCTAACCTTGAGGAGGAAGCCGACCATGTTGAGCCTAACCTCGAAGCCCCCACTGGACCAGTGACTCGTGCTCAAGCTAGAAGGATGTNATGCCGATCATGAACCACTTCATCATTTCTTCTCCAAGTAGCTAAGCTAATCCTTTGGAGTCTTAGGGGTACTCTTCCTACCAGTGAGGTTTGTCCCACTAGGTTTACTCATTGGAGTTTTGACGAGGCCCATTGCACTAGACTTCATGTGTGCGGCCGCGACTAAGGCGCGCTTGAAGGCTATCCGTACATGTAACCGTTGAGAAGCGTTTTAGTTCTTATCCTTTAAAGTTTTGTGTTTTAATTAAGTCTTTCGTCTTTAGGGTTTGTGTGTTTTGCAAGCGAGACTATTTAATGGCATGTGTAGCCGCCTTGCCTTTTCAGAACTTTCAACATAATTTTGAATGAGATGAGATTTTTCTCTCTTGAGAGTTCGACCTAAAGGTGTGTCATATCCCTTAGGATTTCTTGGTTTGGTGTGTCATATCCAAACCCCTTTCATTCCCTTTCTTGGTCTCGTTTTCCCCATCATCGCGTTCCTTCGGCTTCCATCGACGGTGTTCTTACTTGAGAGTTTTCATCGTACAAACGTTGATCTTTTGGAGTTCTGTCACGATCCATCTTCATTATTCCTCTTAAGATTCAGAACCACCAAAGGGTTTTGGCAGTGGAACCCAAACGGTCGAAGAACGACGAGTGTGCTTATCGTGTATGGCTGGCGAGGTCGTACTTGTCGTACCAGCGAGAATCTCACCGTCACTCACCGACCGGATCTCATCCTTTTCACCAAACTTCTCGATCGATCGTCACCTTTCCTCCTTAAGACGAGATCCTCTAGAGAACGACAACTTTGACAACGTTTTGGTCGAGAGAACTCACCTCTCTCTCTCTTGTACGGCCGGCGTACCGTACATGGCCGTACTCGGCAACCCCGAGATTTCTCCTCCGACCCAAACTCCTCTTTTTCCCTTTCTCTTTCGACTGAATCTCATCTTTATTGATGTTTAGTCATCTTGCTCATTTTGGTGTTCTTCGTGCGTAGGGATTGTGAGAACGACGAGCCGACCGCTTCTCCAATGTCCTCATCGGCCGCCTCACTCCAAGAGCGTTCTTTCCGTAGGGTCGTGTATCATTTAGGGTTTAGGGTTTAGCGTTTCAGCTCTGNTTTTTAGCTCTGCGGGAGCGTTTCGGCTATCTAAGAGCGTTTCGGCTCTTTGGGAGCGTTTCGGCTATCGAGGAGCGTTTCGGGTCTCCGGAGCGTTTCGGGTCTCCGGGAGCATTTCGGGTCTCCGGGAGCATTTCGACTATCTAGGAACGTTTCGGCTATCCGAGGACGTTTCGACTATCCGGTAGGGGTCCAACTCTCCTTAGACGTTTAGGCTGTCAGGGAGCGTTTCGACTTTCCGGGAGCGTTTCGGGTCTCCGAGAGCGTTTCGGCTATCCGGGAGCGTTTCGGCTCTCCGGGAGTGTTTCGACTNACTATCCACGAGCTTTTCAGCTTTCCGGGAGCATTTCGGACCTCCGGGAGCGTTTCGGCTATCAGGGAGCATTTTGGCTCTTCGGGAGCACTTCGGCTCTACGGGAGCATTTCAGCTCTCCGGGAGCGTTTCGGCTATCCGGAAGCGTTTCGGGTCTCTGTGAGCATTTCGGTTATCTGGGAGCGTTTCGTCTATCCAGGAACGTTTCGGCTATCCGGGAACGTTTCGGCTATCCGGAAGGGTTCAACTCTCCATAGACGTTTAGGCTATCCGGGAGAGTTTCGTCTATCCGGGAGCGTTTCGGCTATCCGGGAGCGTTTCGGCTATCCGGGAGCGTACCGTACAGGGCCGTACCCGGCAACCCCGAGATTTCTCCTCCGACCCAAACTCCTCTTTTTCCCTTTCTCTTTCGACTGAATCTCATCTTTATTTTTGTTTAGTCATCTTGCTCATTTTGGTGTTGTTCGTGCGTAGGGATTGAGAGAACGACTAGTCGACCGCTTCTCCAACGTCCTCAACGGCCGCCTCACTCCAAGAGCGTTCTTTCCGTAGGGTCGTGTATCATTTAGGGTTTA
>OVAO01002604.1:0-12485 GCA_900406285.1 Biscutella auriculata
TGTTGCTCCTTTTTTGCTTGTAATAGAACATGTTTTTATTGCATATATTGCCAAAGCGTTTTGACAATCCACCTTGTTCCGATATGTCTTACCAACATAAATATCATCACCACCTTCATCAATACAAACGTCAGGAGTTTCTAATCTAACATAAGTTGTATCATCAAATATCGGCTCAACATCGGAATCTTCATCCACTCCGTCAAACATCTTTCCCTCAGACAAGTTCTCATTCGTTATTGGATCATCACACCTACGACCACTATTTCCTGACTTTGTGTTCAACGANATCAGATTTGCTGTCAGGAGTTCGACTACCTGATCCTTTCTCATGCTTAGGATATCCCTCCCAATCCTTTGGTTCACCTCCTACCTGGACGACATGGTCAAAAACGCTGTTAGTACTACACTTCACAAATTTTTCCCCGCTGCCCAAATTTTCCATGCCCTGCCATGTTGCATTATTCCCATTAGTCGACCCTTTACAGAAATCATTCCTGTCTCCATCTTCAACTTCTATCTCATCATCCTCTATTAAATTGAAGCTTCGCTCTACTCTAACACTCTTTCCCTTGCTTCTCATCAGCTCCTCAGCAACTTCTAGCTCAGCACAATCTAGACTATCTTCATCGTCAATTAAAGTGAACTTAGATTTTGGAGCATTTTTGACAGGACAACTCTTACCACTACTTGTCATCCCGTCTATAATATCACTAACCTCCTTTAATAATACTTCATCCTCCTCACTAACATCTGGTTTCATATCACGACATTTTCTATTCCCTCCACGTTTCCCAATCCCTTTATCAGAATCATTGCTGATACCCCAATTACAATCTGCACTTCTTTTCCTCTATTTAGTCACGGGAGTTATGAAATTATCAGCATCATCCACTTTGCTGAACGTCACCAAAAGGCTGCGGTCGCTACTATCCACTAGGACCAAGTATAAATTCCTCACACCACAGTCAGTTTCAATTAAAAAAGGAGGCACCTTACTACCCACATCAGTGTTACCATAACTCGGATTGAAAATACGCAACGTTGTCTTCACATTGATCACACAAAATGTCTTCTCCACGCTATCACATAGCTCAACATGTGTCGAATTTGCACTTATACTCACTAACCTACCCAACCGTGCGTTATCTACATCAAAGCTTCACTCCCCTTTCTCTCGGCATGCCCAATTACCAGCGATGGCACAACATACCTTACTCATCGCAAACCTGTCCAACAAAATATTTAAACACAAAAACATGATCACAACCAATAATTCGTCAATTTACCATGATAACAACCAACATTTCAAATAACAGGATAATTACCACATAAACATAACCACAAAAACATAACCAAAGGACAATTAACACGTATACAAAACCACAACGAACAAATAATGGACAACAAGCGTTATCGAACAATTACATATTTTACCACAACTCTACAGAAAACTAAGAAACTCTGCCGGATTAATACCTCAACAACGAAACAATACCCCGAAAGTTTAACAACAACAAATACTAACAAATCAATCGCCGGAATCACAAATAAACCTTACTCGCTTTACTTTCTCTATCACGACTACAATATACACAATTACATAACTATTTCGATTACATAACTCATTCCATTCAACAAATGAATTCATAAATATGACCAACACATTACCTTTCAGAACAGGATAACTAACACTTCTTAGCTAACACAACCTTCACTCTTTCAATTTTTCCAGATAAACAGAGCTTTAACCCTTCGAATTTCAAAATTTCAAACATTATCCTCTTGCCTCCAGTTCTACTCTGCAATCGTACGATGTTGGTTTTACCGCTAGGCATATCTCTTCCACCAATGAATATCTCCGCCATTTCAGGAGATAACTCCGGTTAATCTCCAGACCCACTGGATAATAGCATTCAACAAGTACAACTTTACACCTTTCTGAGCAAAAAAATTCCTTAAACCAGAAATAACTTTCTGTCTGGTTGATCTCACGGAAACCGAGGAAGGAAGAGAGAATAGTTTCTTTTCAGCCAGATGAAATACAACCATTAGATCTTTCGGTCAATTAGCATCCAACGGTCGAAAAACTTGTCATCAAACCATCAAAAAATGTTATAGCTTGTTTCATTAAGGGTATTTCAGACTTCTCACCACTACTCTATTTTTTTCTTTGCTCGGCGAATAACCAAAACTTACCATCATAACTTTAACTGCCAATTCAGACAATTATTTTTATTTACTTGTCATTCCAGACAAACTTTTCTTTTGTTTTTTCCATAATGATATTACCTATTATAATTGTCAGAGATCTAGATGTCCTGTAGATTTATTATTTCAGTTCATTTCGATATATGAAGAAAATACGCACACAAATTTTCATGGTACTTCAAATGTTTACATGTGACATTATTACAAATCATGTATTCTTATCTATTGAAATTATTATACAATGAATTATTGAAAATTTATAACTTAAATTAATAATTTTATTATTATGTATAGAAAATATTAATTCGACTATTATATTAGTTTTCTCAATAACTTTTTTTTGTTGTTTATCATTAAAAATGAATTTAATTATTTTTTCTTCCTTAAAATATGAAATGTTAAATGCAAAAAAATATAATCATTAGATTAAAAATAGAATAATCTCAACTATTATATCACGTTATTTTTCCTATTAAAATGACATAGGTAAAATTTTAAAAATGTGTTTATTATTAGATAAAATTTTATATAGATGTGACATAATTCCATTCTAAAAAGTTTTAGGTAATCTTGAGATTTCGGATATTGGATCAGATATGATTCGGATATTTCAGATTTCAGATCTTTTAGATATGAGATTTAAGATCCATATGCGATCCGAACCAATATCAGTTCGGATTCGGTTCAGATCTTGTCGGTTCGGATCGTATATCAGATATTGTCGTCGAAATATTTTTTGGATCAGTTCGGATCTGATTCGGATCGATATGAATCAGGTATCACAACCGAATTAAATAAAATATAACCAAAAAATCCAAAAAATCTTAAAAAATCTGAAAATCCAAGTAAACCGAATTAAAACTGAATCTAAATTGGTTCAAGTTAAATATATACCGAACCTAAAACCAAAATCGAATAAAAATGCGAGGACTAGTTTTAGGAGCAATGCCTCAATATTATTCTTTACCAACAATACGACGACGTAACGACTGAAAGGGTAATTAGGACTTATAATGAGACGGCCGCAATACGGTCACGTTTAAACAACAATAATTGGGAGAATTTATGAAGTAAAAACAGATCAAATCAGAAAATTTGTTTGTGAGAGAAAAAATTGAACGATGGGAGCAGAAATTGGAGAAACGACTCAAGCCAACGACAAACCTACACAGATCGCAATTTCTCAAGATCAATTCCTCGCATGGAAGCGCCAAAAGGTTTATCTGTCTCTTCTCTCTCTCTTTTTCTCGATTCCTAGTGAATATGTCGGAACGAAGAACCCTAGATTCTATTTTCAATCGAACGCTAAATTGGCGAACTTTTCTCTTTTATGAGCTCCTATATTTATCAAATGATAAGACTGATTTTGAAACTGAACAGAGATTCAAAAGTATCATTCATTTCGGTCATTATCTTTTTCCTCTCGTCAGTCTACTTCAGAATTATGTTTTGTTGTACACTTAGGACGCTGAATTAGTAGCTAAACAAGCTGAAGCAGCAAGGAAACGTGAACAAGACATAGCTTCAGGCCTTGTTCAAATGAATGGCCGTGAGCTTTTCTTGCATGAGCCATGGGTTTTTGACGATACTCACCATTGTTCCTTTCTCCACACTTCTTCTTCCCCTTAGGTATGGTTTCATTCATTCTATGACATTGATTCTCTCTTCTCCTACTAGCTAGCCTCTGGCTTTTTTATCCTCTCATAATTGGGAGAGAGAAATGGAATGTTGATCATGATGAATCCATTTTGTGTGTGTGTTTCACTCATCTCTATGCTCTGAAGAAACTTACTAAATATGCGTTTACTAATTACTACATTACCTCTGATGTTGTCTATTTATGTGTATTTCAGGTGATTCAGACACGATCAAAGACACTTCCTGTGTTGTTGTACCTTTTCCTTTCCATTTTGTCTTGGTGTTAATCAGAAGAACTAGTTTGATACTGTGACTTTTTTTTAATTGGATATTGTTTCGCGTTATGTTGCTAGGCGTCCTTGACGAAGTTAAGATATATACACATTCAAATTTGACTCAAATTTACATTGTGATAAGATATTTGGAAAACATAGTTGAGCCTTAAAGAAAGCATATTGCTAGTCACTAATCTCCTCTCGGCTTGAACATTTCGAGGGAAGAAACAAGTAGAGCTTAAAGAACGATAAGGAATTACATGGAAAGGAGGCAAGAGATGAAGAGAGGATAAGTAGGTCAAATATTCTCTTTTTAGTTCCTCATAATTCGCCTAATTATACGCATTTCCGTTCACTCCTCCTTCAAGTATATTAACAAAATCCTCGTTTAAACCATTTTTTTTTTTCTTTCGAAAACTTTGGAGATTACTGATCAACAATATGGGTAGGGTGAAATTGGAGATCAAGAGAATAGAGAACACTACGAATCGACAAGTGACGTTCTCAAAACGTAGAAATGGTTTGATTAAGAAAGCTTATGAATTGTCTATTCTCTGTGACATCGACATTGCTCTCATCATCTTCTCTCCCTCCGATCGTCTTAGCCTCTTTTCCGGCAAAACTAGGTATTATTATCATTTTTTTAGTCTCAAGATTTTACTTTTTCTTTTTAGATTTATTGGAACATATGATCATATCTTCATTAAATCTTCAGGATCGAAGATGTTTTTACAAGATACATCAATCTTCCTAATCAAGAACGGGAGAAGTAAGCTAACTCTCATTTTCTTGATTGACATTATAACTAACATTGTTCACAAAATTTACTTTTTTGTTTATATATTTCTTTTTTCCTAGTGCTTTCTTTCTCGACCAGAGTAGAAGACCGTACGTATCCCATTTCTTGTTATTAATCATATATGGATAAAATTCTTAATACTTAAAACCTAATCTGATTTCACATTTTTAACGAATTTTATTTATATTTTTTTTGGCAGCGAAATTCAAAGCAAAGAGGTTTCGGCTGATCCGCATGATTTGTTATTTTTCTCAATATGTCATTAATTTTTTATTTATCTGTAATTGAGAATAATGTTATTAAGTGTCGACAGTATCTACTGAGGATTTTGCAACAACTCAAGAGTGAGAATGACATGGCACTTCAACTCACTAAGTCCGAATTAATTCCCTTCTATTTTTTGTGTCTTTATAATCGATTTTAATTATTTCATATTCAGCATTATATACACTAAACTTGTAATTTCATATTTTGATTAAAGCCCTACTACAGCTAGCAACTCCGACGTTGAGGTGACTTGTCTTTAAATTCTCAATATATAGATTAATAACAACTCGTACAAATATATCCATATATAATTTTCTCATTTCTCTTGTTATCTGAAAATGTAGGAACTCGAGCGAGAAGTTTGCAGATTACAACAACAGCTCCAAATGGCTGAGGAAGAGCTAAGGTTTTTGTGCATGTCTTCAAAATTTAGATAGATATAATACAAGCATGCTTATTAAAAATCATAATATATATATCTATTTAAATGTATGACCTATAGCCTATAATATGAGCAGGAGATACGAACCGGATCCAGAAAGGTTTACGACCATGGAAGATTTAGAAGTTTTTGAGAAGCAACTTCTCGAGAATCTAGCACATGTTGTCCAACGGAAAGAGTATCTATTGAGCAACCATTTATCTTCTTATGAACCATCTACTATGCAACAAAGTATTGCACCTCCTTTCCTCAATGGCCTCGTTGAAGGTTGGTTGCCTGAAAATGAGCCTAATCAAACCCATCTCTTTCATCCATCCACCCATTCTAATCAACTCAGGTATATAGCTACATTCTCGCTTTTCTAACTTTCCTCACGTAAATATTTTCTCTTGATATGAAAATAAATATGGCAGAGAATTATCATCCACAATGTTTGATCCATTGTTACAAGGAAGTAGCTCAAGTTCGAACCATAACAATATAAGTGAATGCCACGTGACCAATCATAATGGTGAAATGTTCCCTGATTGGGCCCAAACTTATTCAACCTCGGCCTTATTCGCTTCTATGCAACAGGTTTTTATCTTTTGTTTCTCTTTATTTAGTTTAGATAAAAATATTGACGTTTTACTCAACGCCAGCATGGAAATGTGGGTCCCAGTATAGAGGAAATGATGCCACCTCAGCAAGGTGACATTCCGACAGTGACACCGGAGGCACATGCTGATCCTGAAGTTTCCGACTATGAAACAAAGGCTCCTCACCTCACTACCCAATAATCTCAATCCTTCTTGTTATTTACATTTTTTTTATAAATTTTGAGTACCAAAATAACACCATTCTCGATATATCTATTACATTAAAATATAATAAATCTACAAAAAATTATATTAGATTATTTTCTAAATTTATTAGACAAATATTTCGTTACAATAATATTGTATCTCTATAAGAATATAGCATGATTTTTAAAAACTAATACTAGAGAAATATTTTTTACTATTTAATTTTTATGATTTAATAATAATTTATAATATATTCTCTACACTAATATATTAAGATCTTTTTTTAAAAATATCCAGAGGAATATTATTTGTTATTTAATTTTAAAGATTTAATATTTTTAAATAAATATTTAATAATTTTAAAGAAATATTACTATTATATAATTAGTCAGTTTTATTATTTATTATGTTTACTGGATATTTATTACAACAAATACAAATTACGTTGTTCAAATAATATTTAAAACCATAAATTAATTGTTAATAATTTTATAATAGGTTTAGTTTTACTATATTAAATCAAATAATATTTGAAAATCTATGATCTATTGCATTATAAATTCAATTAATCTAACCATATTTTAAAAATTAATACCAATTTTAACAATAGATTAAAACCAATATTGATCCTAAAAGTTTTTTAGTTAATTAGACATAAGTCGATATTCTCATATAAATTTTTTAATAAAAATATAAAACATGTATAACCTAGAGATTATATATTATCATATTTAATAATTTAATGGGTTAATTATTATTGTTATTTTATTGTTTTATAAAATACTATTATTAACACGGGTTGATAATATATTATCACGTTGAACGTGGACTCAACTCTACTTATATTTATAATTAGAGATTTCAAGACGACTGAAGTCTTTTTATCGACTAAATCAAGGTTTTTTAGCAAAGAAAAGGAGAAAACAATAAACAGTATATGTATTTAATCTACATGTATCTCAAAAAATGTTGGGATAAGTTTCAAAACATAAAAGCTTATAGAATAATTTTAACAAGTTCAAATATTTTGCAAATGAAAATAATAAAATAATATGGCAATTGATATATTTTAATGGAAAGATAAAGGAAATTTTTTTTGATTTTGTATTAGATAATAAAAAGATATGTAAATTAAATATACAATAATAATAATATAAAGACAATATAAATAATTTAGGAAAATAAAAATTAAAACATAAACCCACGCAATGCGCAGATATTCTCCTAGTTTAATATATAATAGGAGAAGAGGGTGTTCTCCCATGTTGACATGTGACATCTCATTTCCTATAAAAAAAATTAATAGGTAAATGATAGTGTAAGTAATTAGCAAAAACTTACCATATCACACAGGTAAAAATATATGTTGTAGATTAAGAGGTCATGAGTTCGATTTTCACTTCTTTATTTTTGTTTAATTTTTTAAGGTTTTTGGCTAACTACGATCTCATGAATTTTATTTGCAATTTCTACGTATAGATGATTTGCAAAAAATATCATGATTAAAAGGTTTTCTACAAAATTCTATATAAATCATTATCAATCGTATTGATTTCGACATCAATGTAGTTGTATGTCTTATAAGCTCTTGAAATATATCCATGCGTGTTGACATTAAACATGAGTCATGATTACTTCGGTTGTTTCATGCACGGGTATGGTACATAGCAAACTTGATCGCCTTGAGAAGCTGCAATTATAAATAAATTAAGTGAAAATTAATTCATTCACAATTTTTATTTAAAGTTAAATAATAATTACCAAAAATAAAATGTTCATATTTATAATATTTCCCATGAGGCCTTGAACTAACTCTTGAACTCATATAGGACTCGCCTCATGTATCCCAATTCTTAAACGCACTTGTTTATGGCATATTAAATTATTATAAATATCAAAATATTACAAGAAATTTGTAGTGAACACATATCAAGAATTAATGTATACTTACATATTCAATTAAAGTTGGATACGTGAAACGAATATGAGCCTCGAACAGACTATATATTAGATTTTAGAACATAGCAAAGTACATTTCAAGTGACCGAAATTAATCACAATTACGCAAGACATATGCATGTGCGCATTGGTAATCTCTTTTTGAGAACCATATCTCCTTACATCTTCCACTCCCACGACCAATGTGGCTGAGTATATCTGGTATATCGGCAATATGATAAATACGGGTTTCACCTTCGTCAAATCGAGTTGACATATATACATATACATAAATTAAAATTATGAATATGATTTACACATGTTTTACAACAAATTATGTTATCAAAAAAATTACATTGCTTTTGTTTGTATATTTAAGGCAAAGTAGTGTCAGAGAAATAAGAAATTTTGTCATTCACATACGATTCCACGATTGATCCAACTGCATATCTTTTTTTTTTTTTTTGCCTTGCCTTTCAATTTCTTAAAAAACTTTTCGAAATGATACATCCATCTATATTGTACAGGACCACCATGTTCGACTTCGTATGGTAGATGTACGAGGAGATGCTCCATTACATCAAAAAAGCTCGATGGAAAGATCTTTTCTAAATTGCACAAAATTATGACTATGTTTTCCTTCATAATTTTCACTCGGTTTTGTTGCAAAGATCTTGAACACAAGTCACAGAAAAAGCTTCAAATACCTAGTCAATAGAACAAAAATTGATCAGTATTATTTTAAGCATATATATTTATATATTAATAGTAATGTAAATGTGAATAACATTAAATATACGTATCGGGATAGAGCAAGATGTATGTTTCACAGTAAGAGTTCTGCAAATATAATGAAAGCAACCGCTTTTTAAATGCATGACAGTCATGACTCTTCTTTGTGCTAATGATGCGACTTACCATATCTCGGCTTCTTTCCCTCGTGACCATTCTCACCGCATACGGATGTTTTCAGCGGATTCACTTGCATAATTAGCTCGTAATAAACTTGCGAACCCGTCAAAGATTCATGTGGATAAGCATCCAAAGTGTGTTTCCCTTTAAGAATTTTTTTTCTTCTTCCGTAAAGGATGGTTTGGAGGAAGATATCTTTGGTGGCAATCAAACCAACACGTCTTTCTTCCATTTGGCAACTGAAATGCCTTTGTATCTTCCATGCATATTAAACATGATAATCTACATGTGTTGTCCATGCTAAAAGCATGCCATATGCTGGAAAGTCACTGATCGTCCACATTAGAACTGCTTTTAAGTTAAAATTTTGTCTAGTTACTATATTGTATGCCACAACTCCAGTAGACCAAAGCTCTTTTAACTCATCAATTAGAGTTTAGAGGAAAGCATCAAGACTTTCGGTGTGTGTTTCGGCCCAAAATTAAAAATCGTCAGAAATAAAAATTATGGACTTATACACAAATATGGGGACAAGTTATAAAGAGTCAGTATCATAATACATAGCGAATGATTTTGTGACAGTCCAAACAGACTGAATCCATCCGTGCACAATTCGAGGTAAATGTTTCTTGGTTTTTAAGCAAAGTTAGGATGTCGATTCAAAAAAAAAATCATTTAGCTTCATCCGATGGATGAATCATTGTTTCGTCCTCTAACTCATGCTCTGCGTGTCATCTCATTGTTTTGGAATTCTTCTCTGTCTGATAAATCCTATTTAATTTGTCTCCCACCGGAAAATACCACATCTGACTATATGGTATTTTGTTTGTCTGTCGCTACGCTTATATCTAGGTGTTTCACAAAATTTACATTCATCCAATTTTACATCTTCTTTCCAGAAGATCATACAATATCGATACACACATCAATTGTATGATATGAGAGACCTAGATTCCGCATCAATTTCTCTGTCTCGTAATAAGAACTCGTCGCTTGGTTTTCGTCAGACAAGATCATCGTAATTAGTTAAGTCCAACTGTCGATGCATTTTTGGTCATATTAAAATCAATCTTCAGCTTCATGTACTCAGCCGTTAAAGATAATTGTGAGTCCCCTTCATGATGGTTACCATCGTACAATGGATTTTTTGTTGTGTCCAACATGTTGTAAGATTTTCTTGTCTCCTCGTTTTGTTCCTCCTCATTTTGCTCTTCCGCATTTTGATAACCGTGAACATTAATGTACATCTTGGTTATCATTAATGACCAAATTTTCATTAAAAGCATCATGAACCATCTCCACATATGCACCCATATTATAATCAATCTCTTTGATAATCACTACAACTTGGTTGGATTGGTATTATAACTTGTTCATAAATCAACATTCACTTCCTCCCCTGTATATACCAAATATAATAATTTGGCATAAATCTTCTACCATACAGATGCTTCCAAATTTTATGACCCGTAAGAAATTTTTCGTTCTTGCAACTACTACAAGGACAGTAAAACTTACCCCTACTACTTGGCGCAATCGGCCGATTTTTGCCATATTCCTGAATTCTTCAACTCCGGCAATAAACTCGGCGGAAATGTTATTTGTCTGCTCATTGATTCTCCGGTACATCCACTCTCTCAGATTCCAATTATTGTAAGGATTTTTCATGCTTTTTTATCAATCTCTTGAAGTTTTTTGTTTTACCCGAACCCGAACAACAACCCGAAAACCGACCCGAAAAAAGCGGGTTTGGACGCCCAAATAAATCACGAAAAACCCGATTGGGTTCAATTCTAAACAAAATACATTGTCGAGGTCCTTTTAGTCTGGTGGTTAAGTCTTCCAGGTCGTACCTCAAGGCAACGGAGTTCGACTCCGCCTCCAGGCGTGGAGAAGCTGCTTAGCTTGGATACGCATCTCCAATTCGACTCCAGCAAAGCTGCATAGGTTAAAATAGGTTTAAATAAATGTTCCTATGCAATGTAAGAGGAGAGTGGGTCCCCCTTTGTGGCGCCTAAGACCTTTGAACTTAAATATAAACGAGTCGTTTGACAAAAAAAAAAAAAAAAAAAAANCATTTAAATATTTGTTCAAAGGATGCCTTTTTATAGCTTTTATTTTCACCTCTAGCTTCTCATTTCACCTCTTTAATACTACTAGATTTAGTTATTTGATCCATGAGACATATATGAACTTTGATTAATTTCGACCCAAATTTTTGTTTTAATTTTAACTTTAGTTTCATTTTTAAATTTACTCTCGATTAATTTATTATTATTATTTTTAGTTTTAAATTTATTTTAAATTCAAATTTCGTTTTGAATTTTAGTTTCAATATCATTCATAAAAAAATTAGTTTATAATTTATTCACTATTGGATTTTGGATATTAATTTGTTTTAATTTGTTTTTGTTTTCTTTTAATTTAATTATTTTATTTTAATTGTAATTATAATTTTTTGTGTTTAACTTAATATTTTTAATTAGTGTTGTTTTAGAAAATATTAATTTAATTTAGTTATTTTAATATAATTAGTATTAGTTTATTCTAATTTATTTATTTTTAATTAATTTTTGTGTTATTTAAAATTCAAAATTTTATTTTATTTGAATTTCAATATTTTTAGTTAGTACTAGTTTTAAAATTTAATTTTTTTTTATTTTTAGTTATATTTCTTGACAAACACCATATATTTTATGATCATTTTGTTAAAGATAACTTATGTAATGTGGAAATGTTACATATAATATATTTTACCACAATTTTTCTTATGAAACATTTCTAACACTTGCTTAATTACTTAAAATCATTGATTAAACTAACAAATATTAGTTTATAATAGAGTAATACTAATTACAAACAAAAACTTCAAAAGTAAAGCTATTTGAAAAAGAGTAATATTGGGTTTCTAGGGAATAATGTGAATAAATTACACCAATATTTATTATTATAATTGACAACTGTACAAGTTTATGATTGTTGTACATGTGCTAATTGGTTTAATTAGGCCATGTTTATTGAGGGTTTTTAACAAATTCTTGGGCCTAATTAAAACCCAAAAGAAAATGAAAAAAATAAATAAATGATAGATCCGATTCTGGTTTAAGAATTTGTAGAATCGGATCAGATCTGCATGCGTGTCCAAAGCTGATTGCAAGGAGGAAAGAGGAGTCCAAAACACGGCGACTCATGGCGTCTCAGCCTCGACTCACGGCGAC
>OVAO01002605.1:0-12481 GCA_900406285.1 Biscutella auriculata
AAACCAGTAGCTCATCACGCCAAAGTCATCCTTCCTTGGGCTAGGATCACGTCATGGGTTGTACATGAAATAAAAGATAGTGATGGAATATTCTCCTTCTCTGTATCCAAAGAAATTGATTATGAAATAGATGATCCAAATCCAAGGTCTATGTCAGAATGTGTGAAAAGGATCGACTGGAAGAAATGGAAAATGGCCATGGAAACTGAATTGTCCTCCCTGAACAAAAGAATTGTTTTGGACCTATTGTCATTACAACAGAAAATGTCAAACCAGTGGGGTACAAGTGGGTCTTTGTGCGAAAGTAGAATGAGAAAAATGAGGTCACAAGATATATAACTCGACTTATCGCACAAGGATTCTCACAAAGACCGGGAATAGATTATGAGGAAACATATTTCCCGTTATGGATGCTATTACATTCAGATATTTGATGAGCCTGACGGCATCCAACATTCTAGAAATGTACCTCGTGGATGTTGTGCCCGTATATTTATATGGGTCACTTGATAATGATATTTTCATGAAAATCCCAGAAGGATTCAAAATGCCTGAAGCATTAAGTTCAAGATCTAAAGAAGTATGTTCGGTTAAATTTTATTGATCGCTATACGGACTAAAACAGTCTGGTCGCATGTGGTATAATCGCCTAAGTGAATATCTCCTTAAGAAAGGATACACTAACAATGCTATATGCCCTTGCGTGTTTATTAAGAAATCATCATCTGTATTTGTGATCACTGTTGTGTATGTTGATGATCTGAACATCATTGGAACTCGAAAAAGAAATTGAAGAAGCAAGAACCCATATGAAAAAAGAATTTGAAATGAAAGATCTTGGTCAAACAAAGTTATGTCTTGGGCTCCAGATAGAGCACCTAAAAGATGGAATATTTGTTCACCAATCAAATTATATTAAAAGGATCATGAAACGCTTTAATATGGATAAAACGAATCCATTAAGTACTCCAAATGGTTAATAAACCATTGGAAATTGAAAAGGATTCATTCCGACCTCGTAAAGAAACAAGGAAATTTTAGGTCTCGGATTACCTTATATCAGCGCTATCGGTGAACTTATGTATCTAGCGAATTATACCCGACCATATACAGCTTTTGCTATAAATTTACTAACAAGATACAGTTAAACCCCGAAGCGCAGACATTGGAATGAAATAAAACACATTTTCCGTTACCTTCAAGGTACAGTTGATTTGAGATTATTTAATATTGTAAACTCAAAAGTTGGTGTAGTTGGTTTTGCAGATGCATGCTATTTATCAGATCCTCACAAACCTAATCGCAAACGGGATATGTTTTCACAATGGAAGGAACTGCAATATCATGGCGTTCTTAGAAACAAACTTTGGTTTCTACCTCATCAAATCATGCAAAGATCATTGCCCTCCACGAGGCGTATAGAGAGTGGACATGACTTAGTTCTAGATCTAACTCAACACATACGGAAAGAAGGATATATCAAGAGCGACATAACGAAATATATTCTTCAAATATATTTCTCATACACCCAAGAACTCGAGAAGAATCGAGAAGTCGACACTCAATACATTCGTTCAAGAGAAAATGCAGCACACCCGTTTACTAAGGCGCTTCCGACCACACCATTCAAGAAACACGTTCGAAACAAGAATTGCAATAAAATGCTTTTATCTATCTTTCAGAGGGAAATTACATTGTTGTACTCTTTTCCTCATCATGAGTTTTATTCCACTGGGTTTTCTCATGATAAAGTTTTTAACGAGACAACAAATAATTCATTTATATTATGGATGATTAAGAGGGAGTGTTCGAGATAATTATCCAACATTCGAGATAATTCTCCAACATACTAAATTAATATTTTAATATTGATGTAATCGGATAAACCGACTCATGATCATGTATAAATAGCATACCTTGTATGTAAAATAAAGAGAAGCAACGTGAGCCATTTTCAATCTCTCTCTTCTCTCCATCTCCTCGTGTCACTATTCCTCTATTCCTCTTCAATTTTACTTTATCAAAATATAATAGATATATATTTATATAATGTATATATCTATTATATAAACATATAATATTATTTAAGAGAAAGAAATAATTTGTTTTCTCTAACCTTTTGATTTTTCTATAAATATATTATAAAAATAACTCTTTTGATACACAATTATCAAAAAAAACATTTTGTGGTTGATTCTAAGGCACTTACTCAAATGTTATTATTATTTTATCTCTAAAACCATCTTCATCTAACTAACTAATATCATCATAATTACAATTTTATCTAATTCGACAACTTTTTAAAATAAAAAATTTATTAACTAATTAAGTAGGAAAATTTCCCTTTCTTTCCTTCACATATTCAAATTCTAAATTTTCAATATTAAACCTTTTATTATCAATATACCTACTAAATATATTCTTTCCCATTCGTCTCTTTCCTTCACATAAACACATATCCCTTCTTCGATTGTGAGTGTCGTTTAAGTGTTCAGCATCGGGCCTAGCTTAATGGGTTGTGGCTTGTTGAGCCCATTAAGAGTTTCTCTTGATTTGAAGCGGTGTCGTATTTGTTTTTCGATGGTGTGTGTTGTTTCGAGCTAGCATGTGCCTGTTCCTTGTCGTTTTCTCCAACGACCAGCAACAACCTGCACAGAGAAGAAAAGCTTGAGGTTATAAAGGATGGGATGTTGCATTCTTTATGTGTACTGTGAAAAGGAGAGAAAACGAGATACAGAGTAAGAGAGAGCTTATCTTTGGGTGAGTGATTGTTCTTGGGTTGATCTCGTTTTCAAGGGTGAGCGGTGTGAGCTTGAGTGTGATTGTATAAACAAGCTTGTAACGTGTTTCATGGCATATAAGTTTTGAGGAGATCGGTTGAGATCCCTCCGAGACGTACCTAGATCGGTTTGATCTAGGGAACTCGTAAATTCCCTGTGTCGTTCGTCTTTGTTCTTCCTCTACTATTGTTGTGTTTTCTTCTTCGTAATCTGCAAGTAATCATACCATTAGTGTTAGCTCTTTCTATAGATCTTGCTGAAAAGTGCTATAAATGGTATCAGAGCCAGGTTACTAACAATAATTGTGATCTAAGTGTTATTTTTCTAGTTGTTTGGCCAGATTTGTGATCCAAGGGTACTGGTGGTTGATGTGTCTACTGTTTGAGTGGTTTTGTGTGTTTCCAGATCTGAGAAAGAAATGGAACCCACTCAAGGAAGGTTCGAAGTGGAAAAGTTTGATGGCGAAGCAGATTTTTCTCTCTGGAATCATAAGGTGGAGGCACAACTTGAGAATTATGGGTTTAGACTCAGTTCTCTATACTGAATTTATCATTCCAGAGAAAGGACAAAAGGGGAAGGAGATAAAGCCTGTTGATAGAAAGGAACCAGAGGTAGATCCTAAACTTGTTGACAAGGATAGGAGGGTAAGGAATCTAATTAGTCTAAGCTTGGTTGACTCGATTCTGAGAAAGGTTATTAAATCTCGTACTGCTTGTGAAATGTGGAATGCTCTTGAATCTATGTATCAAGACAAGTCTATGCCAAATTGTTTCTATTTGAAGAAGAAATTCTTTAGTTTCAAAATGGATGATGATAAGAATTTGGATAAGAACTTGGATACTTTCAATAAGTTGGTTTCGGATTTAGCTAGCCTAGACGTTGATATGGGTGAGGAAGATCAGGCAGTGATACTTCTGAACAGTCTACCTAAGAGATTCCAACCTCTTGTTCATGCTTTGAAGTACAGTAGGGGTAAGGAGGCTGTGACTATTAAAGAAATTACAGCTGCAACATATTCTATTGAACTTGATCTAAAGGCTCAAGGCGGATATCTAACTGGATCTTCCTCTGGTGGAGAAGGGTTAGTCGCTCAAGTGAGGGGAAGATCAGAAAAGCGGATGAACAACAAAAACCGGGGAAACTCAAGAAGCAAGTCTA
This sequence comes from Biscutella auriculata, assembly GCA_900406285.1. Lineage (NCBI taxonomy): Eukaryota > Viridiplantae > Streptophyta > Magnoliopsida > Brassicales > Brassicaceae > Biscutella > Biscutella auriculata. Next base: position 3,939 of record OVAO01002605.1, read on the forward strand.
AAGGAAAGACAAATGAACAGTATAAGAGGAATTGCTGGATTTGTGGGGCTGAAGGTCACTTTAAATGAGAATGTCCTAAGAGGAACTAACAGGGTTCAGGTAAAACACATGCTGAAGCCAGTGTTGCTAAATCTCAGAAACCTGAACCTCTAATGTTGACAGCCTCTGAACATGGAGTGAGGGATGGTTGGGTTTTGGACTCAGGTTGCTCGTATCACCTAACCTATAGAAAGGATCTTCTGTTTGATGTTGAGGAAATAAGTGGAGGAAGGATTATAATGGGTAATGATACATTTTGTGAAGTCACAGCTATTGAGAAATTAAAAATTGTCAAAAATGATGGGTCTGAAGTTGTGTTGACTAAAGTAAGATTCTCATCAACTGCTAAGAGAAACTTAATTTCCTTGGGACAATAGGAAACACAAGGTTGTTGGTTTAAATCTAAAGACTTTAGACTAAGTGTGTTTCATGGTAACAATGAAGTTCTTGTTGGAGTTTATGAAGACACCTTGTACTTCATGGAAGGAAAACCAGTCTATGACCAAGCTATTGTGGCTATTAAAGGAAAATAGAAGGCTACGTTGTGGCACAGCCGATTGGGACATATAGGCACAAAAGTTTTTCAAATTTTGGCTAAGACATGATTGATAAATTTAGAGGTGTTGGATGACTTGAGTAAATGCGAGCAATGTATCTTCGGAAAGTCTCACAAACTATCTTTCAAAACGGGAAAACACACATCTAAGGAGCCTCTAGAGTATGTTCACTTTGATTTATGGGGATCACCTAATGTTACTCTGAGCTTATCTAAGTGTCAGTACTATATCTCATTTGTAGACGACTATTCAAGGAAGGTATGGTGGATTTCTTAAAGATTAAGGATGAAGCTTATGCAAAGTTTGTTGAATGGAAGAATATGGTTGAAAATTAGTGTGGTAAGAAGCTAAAGGCACTAAGAACAAATAACGGTCTTGAGTATTGCAATAAGATATTTGATGATCATTGTAAGTTACATGGAATCATGAGGCACAAGACTTGCCCTTATACTCCACAACAAAATAGAGTTGCAGAGAGATTAAACAGGACAATTCTAGAAAAGGTCAGAAGTCTCTTGAGTGAGACAGGTTTGGGGGAATCATTTTGGGCTGAAGCTACTTCTACAGTGGTTTATATGATCAACAAAACCCCATCATATCCTTTGAACTTTGAAATTCCATAAGAGGTTTGGTCAGGAAGGAAAGTAGATTACTCATACATGAAGAGATTCGGGTGCCTTGTGTATTATCATGTTGATCAGGGCAAGCTTAAGCCTAGAGCTAAGAAATGAATCTTTATGGGATATCCTCAAGGTGTTAAAGGATATAGGATATGGAGTAATGAAGAGCGGAAGTGTGTTATTAGCATATATGTGATTTTCTGTGAAGATGTGATCTATAAAGATGTTGGAAATACGTCAAGTGATTCTGAGTTGTCTAAGAAAAAGGGAAAGAAAAGGTATCGTTTAATCTGCCAGAAGATCAAGATGTCACTGAATCTCAATGAGAATCAGATGATGGTGGAGTTGTTCAAGAAATAGAATCTGACTCGAGTAGTGAAGAAGGTTCATAAACAGGAGGAGAATCAAGTGAACGTGTTCCTAGTTTACAAAACTACCAACTAGCTCGAGATAGAGAAAGAAGAGTGACTAAACTTCCTAGTAGGTATGATGACTCAAACGTAGCAGCATATGCGCTCAATGCCTACCAGTTATTAGATGATGAATCACAAAGTTACGAGCAGACTGTGAGTAGTGATAATAATTCAAAATGGATGGCTGCTATGATTGAGGAGATTGAATCACTCTATAAAAGCCAAACTTGGGAATTAGTTAAAAGACCAGAGAAGCAAAGGGTTATAGGATGTAAATGGATATTCAAGTTCAAACAAGGAATTCTAGAGGTAGAAGATCCTAGATTCAAGGCTAGGTTGGTGGCTAAGGGCTTTGCACAAGTTGAGGGTATTGATTATCATGAAGTTTTCTCGTTGGTGGTTAAACATGTAACTATTCGGTTTATCTTATCAGTGGTGGTTAATCTGGATTTGGAACTAGAACAACTAGATGTTAAAACTGCATTTTTACATGGAAAGCTAGATGAAGAGATATATATGGAACAGCTAGAGGGTTTTGAAAAGGGGAACAAAGTTTGTCTTCTAAAGCGGTCTTTATATGGTCTAAAGCAGTCTCCTAGGCAGTGGAATCTAAGATTCAATGAATTCATGAAGCAACAGGGATATTCAAGAAGTGAATTTGATAAGTGTGTATATTTCAAGAGTTCTAAAGATGGAGGATACATATATCTACTGTTATACGTGGATGATATGTTAGTGGCAGCTAAAGACATAAATGAGATCAATGGGTTGAAAAGAATGTTAAGCAAAGAGTTTTGACCTAGGATCAACTAAAAGGATTCTAGGCATTGACATTATTAGAGACAGAAGCAGAGGCATATTGATGATATCTCAAGAAGAATATGTAAACAAGATTCTAAGAAATTTCAACATGCATCAATTAAAGGCAGTATCTACTCATATGGGTTCCCATTTCAAACTAGCTAGTGTAAATCTAGATTCTAAGGATATGGTCGAAGAAGAAATGAAAGACATACCTTATCTAAGCGTAGTAGGCAGCATAACATATTTGATGGTCTGTACGCGTCTCGACTTAGCATATTTGGTTGCGCTTGTAAGTCTCTTTATGAGCTTACCTTGCATAGAACATTGAAAGTTGTTAGTTGGATATTCAGATATTTGAGAAGCAAATCAGATTTTAAGTTGCAATTAGAGAAATCAGATAAATTCAAAGTAGTTGGATATTGCGATAGTGATTACGCAGCTGACCTGGATAAAAGAAGATCGATAACCGGATTCGTGTTTCAAGCTGGAGGAAACACTGTGAGCTAGAGATCAGGCCTGCAAAAGTTAGTAGCCTTGTCAATGACCGAGGCAGAATATATGTCACTAGTTGAAGCCGGAAAAGAAGTGATATGGTTGAAAGGGCAACCAGTGAATTGGGGTTTGATCAGAAGAATGTTGAGATTTTTTGTGATTCTCAGAGTGCTATTTACCTTGCGAAGAACAATGTTTTCCACGATCGGACCAAACATATGGCAGTCCGACTTAGCTTCATCAGAGAAAAGATTGAAGAGGAGTTAATCTCAGTCTCAAAAATCAGCACAAAAATAAATCCTGATGATATATTAACTAAGTCTGTTCCGGTTAAAAAGTTAGAAGAAGCGAGAGAGTACCTGGTTTTACTCAGGGAAAACTAGATCTTTTTGGTATAAAAGTCTAGGGTTTCGACATGCATTGTCGAAATAGGGTATCTAGGAGCTGGTGGAGTTTTTGGGGAGTTCAGCGGTGTTGTTGTCTTGGAAGGAGGATGATCGGTTGAGCTTTGTTCTCCGGTGTATGTTTGATGACTTCAGGGGTCTCGCTGTATGTGACTCAAAGCATTGTTAAGTCTCGGTTAAAGAGCGTAGAAGGTTGAAGTTGAGAAAAATCGGGTAGTTTCTTTCGGAGAAGATGAGGAACTCAGATCTGGACCATAGTGTCGCCGACAGTGGAAGCTTTTTGAGAGTGTTTTGTCTTAACAAATAAACGAGGTGGAGATTGTGAGTGTCGTTTAAGTGTTCAACATCGGGCTTGGCTTAATGGGTTGTGGCTTGTTGAGCCCATTAAGAGTTTCTCTTGAGTTGAAGCGGTGTCGTATTTGTTTCTCGATGGCGTGTGATGTTTCGAGCTAGCAAGTGCGTGTTCCTTGTCATTTTCTCCAATGGCCAGCAACAACCTGCATAGAGAAGAAAAGCTTGAGGTTATAAAGGATGGGATGTTGCATTCTTTATGTGTGTTGTGAAAAGGAGAGAAAACGAGATAGAGAGTGAGAGAGAGCTTATCTTTGATGAGTGATTGTTCTTGGGTTGATCTCGTTTTCAAGGGTGAGCGATGTGAGCTTGAGTGTGATTGTATAAACAAGCTTGTAATGTGTTTCATGGCATATAAGTTTTAAGGAGATCGGTTGAGATCTCTCCGAGACGTACCTAGATCGGTTTGATCTAGGGAACTCGTAAATTCCTTGTGTCATACATCTCTGTTCTTCCTCTGTTATTGTTGTGTTTTCTTCTTCGTAATATGCAAATAATCATACCATTAGTGTTAGCTCTTTCTATAGATCTTGCTGAAAAGTACTACAGTTTTCATCACCTTTCCCTCACACAATAAATTCAATCCAAAGATAAATAAAAGGTTCTTGATTATATGGAGAAGTTGGAAACCCCATAATGTTAAAATGTCGTTGAATCGACTTTTCTTCCATTTCTTCCTTATCTCTCTCATCCTCTGCAACACTATCCAAGGAAGAACATATATATAACTTTTTTTCTAATGTGTGTATAAAACAGTTTATGTGTGTAAAATCTAAAAATGAAATTGGAGGCTTTAAAGGACGTAGCGGTGGTGTTGAAGAAGAGTAGTTGGAATTTCAGTATAGATCCATGTGACGTCACTTTAACTCACAGAGGATGGAGAAATTTTTACGCCCCCAAGGGCTTCGAAGACGCTGCTGAGGATCACTGTAGAAGGAAAGATGTGCAGAAGCTATTAGAAGCAAATACTCTTTCTGTTCCAAAATATAGAATTTTATAGGTTTTATTTTTTGTTCTACAATATTAGATTTTGTTCTATATCAATGTAAATGTTTATTTTTTAATATAATAATAGTTAATAAAGATTTAGTCAAAGTAATTAATGTAGGTCTGGGCATTCGGTTACCCATTCGGGTTCCGGTCAATACTCATTCGGATTCGGTTATTTAGGCAGAAGATTTTAGGAACCATTCGGGTATTTTAGCATTTTTTGGTACTGGTTCGGGTTCGATTTCGATTATTTCGAATATTTGAACATGGATCTTTTTGAACCGAATTGTTTTGGATCTAGTTTCATTTAGTAATGTTTTACCCAAAATGATGGGTCATCCATTGGATTTGTTCGGTTACTATTCATTTAGTCTTGGGTTGTTTTGGGGTCCGGTCACAGGATCATTGAGACTCACTTTTGACGATCTTATTTCCACCAAATGTAGAGGATGTACGACGTAAAGAACTGCCATAAAAGAAAGTTGATCCACAGATCTGGAATTTGGGGCACTGACTTCTGCGTGTGGTGGAGGGCAACCTTTAAATTTTGCATGGGAGTCAGAAGGAGCAATTTACACATTGAGCGGCTAGAGGGGACATGTCTGCTACTCGGTTCATGGTGGACAAGCCACACAACCTCCATTTTAACACCACATCATTATGCATGGACAACTTGCTTTGAATTAGACGGTTGAACCTTTTGGACCATCCCTTGATCCATGTATGGAGTCATTTTTGTGTGGTCAGACTTCATATTATTGGGTCCAAAACATGTGAGCTACTCCATTTGTTTGTAAAATTTATTGTGCTAATGTTTTTTTGTTATTTAATATTATAACAAAATTATAAGGGTGTCGGATGTGATATATTGGAAGGATACTGAGGTGGTAGGTATAACATAATCTTCGTGAGTTAAGGCGGCATATATAAAGAAATACCCGCGAATTAAATTGGCTACATAATTTGTTATCTAAATAGATATGCACCGAGAGAAAAGACTCAAACATATAGGCAATCAAACTAAAAACAAAAGAAAGAATTGAAACAAACACAAAGGAGCGAGCTAAACAAAAGCCAACGACCATAGAAAGAAACCGAGGATTTACAAAGGAGACGGTGCTCTGAACGCTGAAGATGGAGGTTAAATAGATAAACCACGATGCCACTTATTGAGGAGACCACGAACGACTGAGGCTAATGCTACTGTTTCCACCCAAAATCGAGCTTGGGAGAGCTACAAGCAACAAAGACAAAACACCTAGTCCTGAGAACTCGGAAGACTAAAATTTTCGCAACCGCTATTACAAGGCATAAAAAACCCAAAGACCACACCATATACTAACCGGAAACGGGAGACTTGCATCCGAGAAGAAGAGCCCGAAAAATTGCTTAAGATGAAAGATCTGGAGGCAGGCTCGTCCCAACTAGAGACCTCAGGTACTCGTCGAGCTAAAAATCTCGCTTACCCGTCGAGCTATAAGATCAAAAGACAATGGCAAAGATTCTACCTAGGCATATGCACACTAGTCTAACTCAAAAACACTAACACCAAAGGTTGACCTGAAACCCAACAAAGATAATGACAAAGAAACAATGCCAAACGAGAAACTAAAACCATAACCTACACAACAACCACGACAAAGCTAACAAGGACTAGAAAACCGAGTCACTAAACGTAAACCAAGGGGGAAGGGACGGGGATGTCGGAGATAGATCCACCTCCACTGACTGTAAACGTCAATCCAGCTAGAGACATATCAGAGAGAAGGTCCCGAATGCGCAGAAGCTTGATCCCGCTAGAAGCCATGAACCATGTAGCGTAAGAACAACCAAAAATGACCTGCCAACAGTAACAACAACGGGGGGATGAGCAGACCAGGCGACGAAGACCACAACCCAAACCAGCAAAAAAATCACCGACAAAACCACCAACCACTAACCACCTAGATATGCGACGACAACCCAACTAAAAAATGAAAAACGAGCAAGGAAACACCACCAGAGACTAGCATCATGGTACACCAGCGATGCAGGAAACCTAGTTGTCTCCAACGAAGACGAGCATACAACAAGGTTTAGACGAGTGGCGGCGACGATAAGTGTTTAAGAGAGAACTAGGGATTAATGTTTGTTTTAGTTATTCTAGGTTTTAGTTTCAGAAGTTTTCTAACCTTTATGATATAATAACTAAATATAATCCATTAAGATGTTTGTTCCACTGTTATATTCTGACTCATTTTATATCGGTTCGATCGGATAACGTGAGTGTTTTCCCGTTAAGTTTTTATAGTATCAAATTGTTCAATCTCAAGTACAAGATTTGCTTTTTTCTTGGTTAGGAATGTTTATTTCTTCTATTGTGAGGTGTTGTTTATCATATAATAAGTAAAAATAAATCCATTATATGAGTAATATTGTTAAAATATATCCATTTGGTTGATGGTCGAGAGCGCATAGCACATGTTAGAGGTGTTAATTTGGGTTCTAACCCGCGGATCGGTCCCAAATAATCTTATAATGGGTTGAGTTTGGACATCTATTTGTTGATTGTTGTTCGCGCGGACAAACCTGCACGGGTTTACAAAAAAAAAGTGTTTGTCGCGGTTCGACCTATTTGGCCGTAGGTCAACCCAAATGACATCACTAATTATAGTGTCCGTCTGTAGTTAGAGAAATTTTTACGAATTTCTTAAGTGAGGTTGTTGTGGTTATAGTTATATGCCTAATATAGTCATAGTCTCAGAGATATGAACGATCTACTTAATTTTTTGATAAGTTTTAGTATCTTCAATAAGTAAGTTATTGCCTTTATGCATTTTAAGTTTTGATTTTATTCATTTCGTTAGTTAAGTCGTATTTTCTTATGTTAGGAGTAGGATTTAGACGATTACAACAACTCGTAAATATGGAATTACAACTCTAAATAAGTTGTAGACGTTGTAAACGTTGAACATGAATGATTTTTTTTTATGGATTATCAAAACTATCATCTTAATCAAGAAAGAGAAAATATGTTAACGATGATGCGAAAGCTGATGAAATCAAGAGCAAACAAAGACTATAATCAATATTTTCGACATTTTTCATTCATAAATATTCTCTTGAATCACCATAGAAAAATAAGAGTTTTGCACACTTATTTCAAGTGAAGGCGCAGATCATTTGGACTATGCGAGTTGGGTTTGAACATCTATTTGTAAACCGCTTTCCGCATGGACAAACCCACACCTATTTAACAAAAAAATATCCACTGCGGGTTGGGCTATTTGGGTGCGGGTGAGCCCAATTAACATCTCTAGCACATGCGAGGCTTGTACCTTCTTTTAGATATCAAGATCAAAGGTTCCATCCTTATTTCCTATGATGAATTAAATAATAGTTATTGACTTATTTGTGACCAATAAAAACTGTAAGGTTGGTCGGTGGCCATATTGGTACAAAAAATGAATATTATTAATATAAGTATGGTTGAAAAAAATGTAAGTGAATTATCGACTCGACCTAAACAGCTATAGATTGCAGGGTGCCTTTAGTCTGGTGGGAAGAGATTATTCATGTCGTCACTTGTGCATGGAATTCGACTCCACTTTATATCTCCTGCGTGAGAACTTGGTGAGTGGGTTCACCTATGTGATCATATATGACAAAAAAAAAAAAAAAAAAAAANTGGGCAAAGTCCAAAGTCGAATTATGGGCTTTAACTTTAACAAATATAATATAGTGACCCAATAGAGATCCGACCCGTTTAGTAGTGACCCGATCCAGAACTCATGAGTAAACCTTCACTGAACCTCGAAAAGCCATCCACGAAGCCTGAAACCTCTTCCAAATCGCCGTCTATCATCGTGACCGGTGAGTATTCTTCTGGATTTT
>OVAO01002606.1:0-12481 GCA_900406285.1 Biscutella auriculata
TACGAGTCCACAGGTTTCTCCAATCATCTTTGTGTATTTTCTGTTATTTTATCTCTATTGTTAGTGATTTATAACAACTGACCATATGAATTGACTGTTTTTGTTTCTCATTCTACTGAGGTGAGGTAAATCACCTTCACGGAATCAACAACAGTTGGGAAAAAGTTGATGGCAGTTGCTGCTCCTATTGTCAAGAAGGTGTGTTTATGAAACAATATCACGTTATTAAAAATTTTGGGGAAACAATCATGTTAAGAAACAATATTATGTTATTATAATTTTTTTTTAAGAACTCTGTATTAGTTTCTACCAATGGAGAAGGATTTTAATAAATAAAAATTTGGGGTTCTTAACTTATGGATTTTGTATAAATATGAATATAATATTATTAAGAACTCTTGTTTAAGAACCAATGGATGGAGTTGGTCTTATATCTTTAAACCTGAAAACCTACTTAACATAATCCTATTTTTATTATCATCTCTATACAAAGAGATAAAAAATCTGGTATAGCATCATATAAGCTAATTTTTAAAGAAACATAAAATATATAGTTTGGCTAGACAATTAATTCTTTTATAAACATCTATCTATACTAATTAAAAGTAGTTATTTGGGGCCTCTAAAGCCATCCACCTAAGCAATTCAAATGCTTTAGAATGATGCCACATCATTATTTTCAAAATAATTCTACGTTTGACACCTATACATCAACTTATTAATACCATAATTCAATCTCTTTCAAAATCATTTGAGCTTCTGACCCTTTGTTTCACTCTCGTGACTGTTTTCTAAACGAGAATTTATGTTACTTCCCTATATAAATACACATTTGTGAATCGTTATATATACTATCAATTATGCCTCACAATAAGCATCTCCCCTCACCGTATCTCTCTTTTCTCCCATCGTCTCTCTTTAATTGTTAACTGTGAAAGAAAGAAAACGAAGCATAAAAAAAAGAGCAAAACAAAAACCTTTAGAGAATGAATTCTGAGGGCAGCTTCAATAACTTTGGTTTCTTATATCTTCGGTTCAAGAATGTAACAAACAACTTATTCTCAAGACCTATACAGTCAAATCTATTTAAAAATCAGAATTTCATGTAAGTATATCGAAGGAAGTGCTGATTTTTGGATTTATTAGCTACCCTCAAAATGTTGCAGGTGTTTTCTTTCGTTCTACGGTTTCTTCGGAGCCCTTTTGTAATGATCGTTCTCAGGTTTTTTTTTAATGAAGAGTCGATCTGGAGTTTGATTTTAGAGTTGATTTAGTTTTTGTATGATTACAGATCAGAGATTTGTAAATGTTTAGTTACGTTATTTGGATTTTTTTCCTGTGTTTATGTTAGTGAAATTTTGGAGAAAATGGTTTGCTACGATGTTGAACAAATCTCTAGGGTATTTCTGAGATTTTTCTGATGGGTTTCGTGATGAATTCTTGATTTAGTTTTCTTAGTTGACTATCCAACCATCATCAACTTCAGTTTTTTTCTTTTTAGTTCTTAATTTGGACGTCTGAAAACCTTTCGATTTGAATTCTTATGATGCAGAGAAGTAGAAATCAAATGAACAGAAAAAGGAATTCACATTGTTGTTAATCGTGTCAAGAAGGAGATACAAAAATAAAATTGTATCAAACGCTACAAACTTTGGATTATGTCTATCGTGTCAAGACCAAACCCAAAGTTTTTGTTTACGCCTACGGTTATCAGAGAAGAAACTAAACTAATTGTTTTCTGTTGAAAAATCATCAATTGTTTCCTTTATGCAGGAAGTTAACAAATAACTGGAAATTGACATTTACAAATTGTAAGTCTTTTGATTAAATGTGTTGATTTAATCTCCTACTACATGTATTCTAGGGTTTCAGTAATCATAAAGTGAGTTTCATACGAGTTTCTTATGCAAATTCATCACCACATAAGTGAGCATGAGTAGTTGGTGATATGAAAGAATTCTAAAAATGACTGTTTGTTCAGACCTCATCCTTTGATATCTCTCTAAACCTTTTGTAATTTGCTTATGTGGTTGAGGTCCTTGAGGAGGAGAGAGAGAAAGGAATAAGGAAAGCACAAAAACAACACAATAAACTAGACGAGCCAATGAAGGAAACCATAAACGCAATAAACTGCAATGAAGAAGAATAAGAAGAAACATGTGAGTCTTGATTGAAACATGCATGGGCGTGAAGCATAGCGGTTGTGTGGAGCAGAGTTTTTGAGTGTTTGAGTTCCCGTGGATGAAGGAGAGCATGATCTCAACCTCTCTTATATGGAGTCTACCAGGATCTCCTTTTCCCGTTATAGATCAATGAAGTGTGATGGTTGAAGAAGAGATGGGTGAAGTACTGAGATGGCCAGTGAAAAGGATTTAGTAATGATATGTTTTGAGTTTGAGGCCTTTGAACGTATTTGGACTTTATATCGAGTCTATGATAAAACAAGATTTCCGACGAAACACAGTTTCATTTGTGACACTTGTTCTTGGATTTGGCACGCAAATACACTTTTGGATAAAAAAACACTTTTGGGACTAGAGATCCCTATATTCATAATGGATGAAATCTACGACAAGGAGTTTCACGAGTAGAGTAAGTTTGATATCTCAGCAAAGCATAGAAAGAAAGAGGCAGTGATCAGATGCTTGAAGACGTCGAATATTTTGAAGGTAAGTCTCTTTTGGACGTGAAGTGCGTAAGTGAAAAAGACTTCGATTTTACTCTCCTTAACAATATTATAACGTCCGTACAACTTTTTAATCGTAGAGTTATATATTTTTCTTTCTTCTTACTACATTGTGTTATTTTGTGACAGCATTGATTACTGATATAATACAAGGTATCTTTCTGTGTTACTGTCTTCTGGTTTTTGGTTCTTAAATTACTATATATAAAACTTTTCTTATTGTAGATTGTAAATATTTTATGTTCTTACCCTTATTTTAGAAGTAGTTTTTTGTTTATATCAAATAAATGTTATTTAAAAATGTTCACCATAATTTCTTCAGTCCAAGATGAGAACATGTGAATTAGTCCCCTCCTCCTAGCTAGGAGTAGGCATTCGGGTTTATTTTAGATCCATTTGAGTTTCGGGTTCTCGGGAATATGTTAGAGGATATATTTGAGATATTTTATTTTTTGGTTAAGATCCTTTTGGGTCGATTTAGATCCGAGTATTTTTAATCAAAAATACTAAAAAGTATTCAAAATACTATTAAACTAGAAAAATTAAGTTATTTTCGTAAAATAACACAAAATATAAAAAATAAACATAAAAATGAAAATAAAACATGATAAATATATTAAATATCTAAAAAACTAATATTGAACATTAAAAATATCTCGAAAATTTAAAAATAATTATAAATATTGAATATTTAAAATTTAAAATTTGGTTCAGATCTTTCGAAAATTACTTCAGATCTCAAGTTCGATTCAGGTTTTACTCGAATCCAAAATACCACCCATGTTAAATATATTCAAATATTTTTCACATTTTAATTCAGGTTCAGATTGGTTTTTCGGTTCAAGTTTAGACTTTTTTTTTCCCAGCCCTACTAATAGCAATGTTCGAACCCAGAACCTCTAGCGAATCCACTTTCTCTTTTTGTAGTTTAGAACTTCACCGGTTATGTTACTTGCTCTGAATTTTTTTGTTAACCTAGAAGTTTTGGAGCGAGAGTCATCTTCTCCTCCAACCGGAGACCATGTTAGATTAGTCACCTCCCCATATCAGTCTTCAGACTCCGAATCTCTAACACACTTTCCTTTTATATAATTTAGAGCTTCGATCTATTCATTAAAATAACTATATATGATGATGAATCTTAATATTCTTGAACTCAAAATTAAATTTGTTCATAGAGGACAACACAACCATGAGAATTTATTGAACTTTGAGTGAAATATGTGTGGTGGAGTGTGTAAACCGTACACTGACATAAAATTACCTTTTAATTTTCAGAAAAACATTTGCTTTTAAAACTTGAAAAATAAGGTTAAAAATATCCCGCGCGGAGTTCATCCCTAGTGAATTATTCAAATCAACTAATCCTTTGTAAAGAAATCTTAGCACAATCACACCAGGAATTAGGGGCGTCTCGCATCCCCGAACACAACAATCCATTTACTAGCTTGCAATCTACCTTCACATTTATTCTTCAAAACTCTTTCTATTATGTAATACATAGACCATAATAGACTCCTCATAACTCAACTAACGAAGCCAAACATAACTTAATTTTGACCGCAAAACCACCTTGCCAACTCCAAGCATTCCGCATACGGTCGCAAGACTCGGATTCCCATGTGATGCATCATCAATGTTGACTTTTATTCATTCCCCGTTCGGTTTTGTGCCACCGGACCGAAGTAACTCCGCACTCAGGTTTCATCCCAATATGTAACGTACCTGAGAATGCCATGTTCGTTTCCAAAGTTAGCTTCCTCAGGAATCACACTCGATCCCTGCATTTTCCTGTTTCATCAAAAACACACCCACAACGCCATTTTCACCCCCACCTCTTACCAAGAAGAAAGGTCATCAACCACTCAACATCAACCATATTTCAGTACATTCATTCAAGTAACAACTGTCGGAAGAAAGCAGCTCTTCGTCGTGGCAGAACTAGTCGTTGCCAAATCCCTGCCATTGACGGACAATCACGTAACACATGAAGGATAATATCACGTTCCCATCTACACATCGCGCAAACCGTGTTCTTCGCGAGGTGCCTCCGAGTTCGTTCGCTATTCGTCATGATGCACTGATGCATAACTAGCCATGTGAATGTCATAACCTTCTTCGGAACTCGCACCTGCCATATACGATCAAAAAACTTAGTCATACAAGGCGTGAGGCCTCCATCATTTGTTAGAAGCAAGTATGCTCATTTCACAGAGAAATCTCCATTTGTTGTCCCTCGCCAAGACATAGTCTGTTGCGCCTGTGAACTCACCAATCACCATCGAACTTTGTCCCAGTCTCATTTCCTCTGATAAGACATTAGTCAATAATGTCATGTCCCAACCCGAGCCACTACCAGAAGAACTGCAAAGGTTGGTCCCTCCACACCTCTAGGATTAGTCATAACGTTACCTCTAGTAGGGGGAACTTGATTAGCCAAACATCCAACCGGAATTGAATTTGTTTCTCGTCCCCCGAACACAACTCAGGCACTTGCTCACCACCTCTTTAAGTCCACCAACTAGACTTCGCCACATTCCCGAACAATGTGCACTGTTTTGGAGCCATGGCAACTCGTGCCCCTCACCGACGCCATACTTGCTTTGTAGAACCCGTGCCCACAAGCTAGACTTATCCTTGAGAAGCCTTTAACCTACCTTTGCAACAACGACTTTGTTCATTTCCCTTGTTGATCGCATGCCCAAGCCCTCTTCTTTCTTTGGTTTGCACACTCAGTCCCAAACAACTAGATGTTGCTTTGGTTCCCCATACAAACTTTCGAGGCAATCGATCAAAATTATCCAAGAACGTAGCAGGGAGGCTTATTGCACTTATAATATGAATTTGGATGGTCGAGATTACAGTCTTCGTGAGCGTCAGCCGTCCGACCATACTCAACACCATGTCCCCCCAACCTGTAAGCCTAGAGGTCACTCGTTCCAAAAGCTCGTCATAGGAGTTCTTAATTACTCTACGATGAAGCACTGACATATCCAAATACTTCCCAAGATCTCTAGTTGCCTTGATTCCACTCTCAACACTTACCAAGCGCTCTAAGTCATGACTCATATTCTAAGAAAAGAAAATCTCGACTTCTCCAAACTCACCTTTTGTATTGAGGATTCACAAAAGGTTTCCAAATCTGACATGATCACCCAAATTTGACCCACCGAGACTTCCACAAACAAAATCAAATCATTAACAAAGCATATAAAAAGTTATTTTATTGTTACAACTAAACGAATTTCCTTCGGTGGACATTTCTTTTTGTCAAGATTCAATCATCTTTGCTAGTAACTGTTTATAATTAATTGTATATATACAATAATGTAAACTAAAGCTAAAGAAAAAAGATTGTATTAGAATTTATATATTTTTCCAAAAAGTTATTTGACAAGCAGATATTTTGTAAGGTAGAGATATTTTTTCCACATAAACATGTACAAAATATGTGTTTGGTACAATTTGGTTTTATTTTTGTACTCATACAAATATGGGAAGCAATGCCACTACGTTTGGAAATATGATGTATTTGGGCCATTACGTGGTTATGATCGTGGGTTGTGAGTTTCAATCGTTAGAGTACATGAAGTACAAACATAAGAAAGTATAAATTTTTTTTATGTTGACATTTGAGTTTTCCCATCATGAAAACTCAATTTTTAATTTTTAGTTAGAATTAAAGGTCATTATAGTTAAAAAGTTGAAATTCAATTTTTTAATAATTTAAGGTGAATTTCGAAAAAATTATAGTAAAAAATAGTATGGTCAAGAAAATATAATTAAAGGGTTGAGTAAAATTTTAAGCTTGATTTTTTTTAAACAGAGAGTTGTGGATTGATAATTATTCTTTGATGGCTTCAATGATATCAGATGTTTTGTTTTCTTTTATAGGGTGATTTCAGAGGTTTTTTCTATTATGTGATTTAAGTATCAATTTGTTGTGGGTAGGATTCAAACAAACGAGAACTTAACATCACCGTTCACCAATCGTGATTTTTGTGGTCAAAATTTGACGGATAAAAATTGAACAAATGAGAATCTAGTGTTTGAGCGTGTGTTCCAAGAAATCATGGACGAGGAGCTTGATATCCCACCTTTGTTTCATGACACAACATCTAGGAGGCAAAAATTCCCGATCTTGGAATGGAAGACTGTGAAGAGGATTTGTGTGTGGTAGAAAGTTTTTTCAGTAATTATTTCACGAAATAATGATAAACATTGTTTAAAGAAAAAAAATTCATAAAACACACTTTTGGCAAAATATTTGCCATAAAACACCCCAAAAGGAATTTAGACACTTTTTCTTATGGAATTGTCTAAATGACCCTTAGTTTCTCAGACCAAACTGAGTTATTCTTTTTCAACTAATGTCTAACTAATTCATCTAATTGATTATTAACCAAAATTAAATTTACTGTCTAATCAAAATTCCCCCCATTTTTTCAAAACTTTTTCGTAGCAAAATCAAAATCCATTTTTTGCAACAATCGAACCCGTCCACGAGAGAAGCTGATTTTCCGTGACCGTTAATTCCTTCACATATCTGAATGTTGTTTGTGTTTTTCAATTTCTCACTCACCAAAAACATTTCTTCATCACATAACTTCTTCTCCGCAACCGCTCTCTTTCTCTCTCTATCGGTTCTCTGCTCGCTTCCCCGCTCGATGACACATTTTTTGAACCAATATTCTTGCGTCAATAGTGAAATCACGACACTCCTCGTTGTTGCTTTCCCCTCCATTAACAATGGAAGGTAAATGTTTCATCTCTATTTTTTGTTTAATTTGTGATATATTTGCAGTTTTTAGTTTCGAATTTCAATGGATTTTGTAAGTGATAGCTTTACTCTTTTTTTTAGGGTTTGAAATTCTCCACCACTTTAGCGCTAATTTCTCTCACCAAGTTCGAATTCCTTCAAAATAATAGTGATACCATCACAAGAACGATGAAATTATTGCGTATTTCGGTCATTTCCTTGTTATCACCCAATTTAAAACGTAGGTTGTCGTCAGTTTTCGTTGTTCCTTTTTGCCTCTTTCGTACAATCGTTTTCTCAAACCCCATTAATTGAGTCCGTGTTGCAGAGTTTTATCTGGTTGTCTGATCTAGTCGCTCTAGTAGGTCAGAAAACCGAGTCTTTCTTCCACGTTTTTTTCCGATTGTTGTGTGTCAGTGTTCTCGACTATGTGTGCCATTGTTTTTTACTTTTAAGGTCCCATTAATTGAGTCTGTGTTGTAGAGTTTTATCTGGTTGTTTGATCTAGTCGCTCTAGTAGGTCAGAAAACCGAGTCTTTCTTCCACGTTTTTTCCCGATTGTTGTGTGCCAGTGTTCTCGACTGTGTGTGCCATTGTTTTTTACTTTTAAGGTTTCGTCCACAAATTGCAACCCTCCTTGTAGTTGTTGTATTGACTGATTGAAAGTTCATCGATTTCACTTGCTGCTATTGTTCTCGTTTCTTTAGTTGACCATCTCATCCATTATAACCTTCCGTCATTGTTGATTCAATATAGCACTTTTTGACTAACATTACATATTGTTTGTGTATCTGAATTACCCGTCCACACTACTTGTACTTCACTGTATGTCTTTTGTTAACTTGTGCCATTATTTTTTACTTTTAAGATCCCATCCAAAAATTTACTACCTCATTGTTATTGTTTTATAGGATGACTAAAAGTTCATCAATTTCGTCTGCTCTTATTGTTCTGGATTGTTTAGTTGACCATCTCATCCATTATACTCTTCCCTAATTGTTGATTCATTATAGCACCATTATACTCTTCCTTAATTGTTGATTCATTAGCAGCCTTCAACATATATAAATACTCCCCAAGTTTAACATACAATTCTTCCCCACTTCCCCTCAAATCAACATTTGCAGATTCTCTAGCCCTCCAACACTTTAAATAAGATGTCGATAGACGCAAGTCTTCCAAAACTAATTGCTGCAAATCCTTTGGTTTAGGCCCTGAGTCAGTATCACTATATTTTACCTTGTAAATTGCAGCAATGACTCTTGGAGTAGCTATCTTCTTATATTGGCTTATGGTCTCTATGTTGCACGTATACATTAAACACACTTTCCTTCTTTGATAGTACTCATTATCTTTGAGCTCATGTGTTGTATCCCTCCACTCGCACTTCAGTTCAACACAATTAAGCACAAAGTAGTCCCTCTTCGTCTTTGTCTGATTGAAATAAAACATATTTCTAATAGCATAGATAGCAAAACCAATTCAACAGTCTAACTTGTTTCCATAAGTTTTTTTCCTAACATAAATTTCTTCATCCTCATCTCCAATCCCTAATCAGGTATCTCTGAACACTCATACACAATATCATCAACCAGCGGTGGGATATCAAACTCATAATCATCTATATCATGTAGCCCACGAGCATCAGGAAACACTGTATTAGTACCAACTGAATGGATACCTCCAGATGACGTTTGTGTGGACGGATTAGTTTGCATGGACGGCTCATCCCCCATTGGATTCCCAGTTTCGTATTGATAACGGGTTCCATGAGGGTCTTCCCTTGTGGATGAAATATTATTTCTCACATACTCAGTCTTAGGGTAACCAGGCGTGTTACCAGTACCCCCACGATAACAGTATGGTCGAATGCATCATTTGTACATCACATAACCTCGACTGCATTCGACCCCCCGAAATCGCTCTACAATAAGGGCTCCCAAAAATGGTTGTCATAACCCCTTGGGCGAACATCAATTTCCTCTACATCAGCCTTGTCCATACTATCGCTTGCAGCATCCGATGCATCCTTTGATACTTCTTCATCAGAGAGATCAAAACCCCAATAACAAGGATCCTTCCAAGCGTTTTCCTTCTGACAGTTTTTCTCGGTGCTCCTAGGTTATTCCTCCACAGCTTCAACCTCTTCTACCAATGCCTAATCATCCAGGTCAACAGGTTGTATTCCAGCCACGAAGTACCTATCTTCATATCGATCTTCTACCCTAGATGCAATTGTCTTTGGTTCAGAAAAAACACCACCACCACTGCCTTCAAACAACCCATGTCCCTTTTGTTGTTCATAAGAGGAGTCTTAAAAGAGTCAGCTTGTACGTCGTTGGTGAAACAGGAAGCCGCAACCTTTTCTTGTTGAAATGTCACAAAAAAATTAATGGATCTATCTCTGGCAAAATATGGTTAGAATTGACGACACTCTAACGTCAGTTGTGAGTAACACATGAGGTGATTTTCTCCCTGTTGTTGAAGAAGGTAACCAATAACCTAGCTTCAAAATTGATGCAACAGACTCCTCCTAACCAAATTCTTCAACCATAATGTTACACAACTCTATATGCCTCAAACTATCATCAATAATCCAACCTCAACAATTTGTCCTTGTCGATGATGAATTCCCATTCTTCATTAACATCGCACCTCCAATCCCCACAGAGAACCATATAAGGGTGTACCTGCAACAAACGAAAGAAAAACAGTTAGCCAGTTACACACTAATATCGTCCATGCTAACGTGCCATCATGGTCAGAGTTTAATACCACTTTCTTACCATTTCTTAACAACGAGATTAGAGACCTTTAATGTCATTAATTGCAGAAAAATAAAGATTCATTAACACAAAACACAATCAATGTTGTTTGAAAAGGTATCTAAAAGAGATGTTTCTCTTCTTTCTTTTTTCAAAACAACATTGTACAAAAATGTGGATGGTAAACCACACTGTAAAGCCAGTACATCCTTGACAAAATGTCAAATCGAATTAAATTCATAGCACAAAATCAAACTTCATCTTGCCCGTTAATTTCTAGCTATCTCCTAAGTATCACACAAATATAATGGCCAAAATTTAAAGCGAAAATACATTCTAGTTATCACTTCTCTCAAAGCAAGGGTAGCTTTGACATTTCCTTAGCCCAAAAAGACAACTTTATCCCTAAAAGCAGCGAGAAAGTACCACAACCTCAAGGAGTGCCATTTTCAGCAAATATGCTTAAGAAAGTGTGTTTTTAGCCAACTTCTCTTGTTTAAAATATATGGATCATAAGATAGTTATGAAAAAAGATTTCAAACTATCATTTGATTGTCCAAAATTTATCGACTTCAACCACCGTATATCTACCACACAAAAAGATTTTAAACTATCACTAAATTATCCATAATATATTGGCCATAAATAGTAAACCACAAAATATCATTATTGCAACAAAGAATAAGATGAACGAATGTTAAGAAATACGTTTTAAATAGTGTGAAAATATATTGACCACACAATAACAACCATGATACTTAAATCATCGTGTATCAATCATACGAAAAAATTGACGATATGTATGATAGATCCAACAAAGAATTTGGATGGCAAATGGTAGTCGCATAAATAACTCTTATCGTTGATATTTAACCTTATTACAGTCAATCAAGAAAATACGATTAACATCTAATCAACCAATAAATTACAAGAAAATGCATATATTTTCGATCAAAAACTATCCACGATAATACAAAAGAAAATTGCATAAATTGTCTACCAAAATGCATAAATTGTCCACCAATTCTTTTAATAAACAGCAGACATCGAGAAACCCAAAACTATGAACTTATTTAAGGATGTTTTTCAAGTTTTGTTGTTGTTTTACATTACTAAGATATTAATGTATTGTGCGTTAATCATTTTAATGTACTCTTCATCAAGTCACAAAATATCATAAACACATTTTGGATTAAACTTACATATCCTCATCCACAATAAATTTTCTACAATATTTATGTTTGGTGTGAAGGAATCAACAGAAATACCGTTCACAAGTACATTGTCTATAACTATAATGTGAAAATATCATTTGCAACTTTGTCCACAAAACACTACATTGAGATATTATCTACTAAATGTGTCTGACCACAATAAATTTTTCACAAAACATTATCCTATTAGGCCTAACGGAAACACATATTTATTAACAATGTCCACCAAATAATCTCAATGGTAATCACTAATCGCATAAACTATGCTTTGTTAACGATTGTATTTATCATCAATATCTACTTTGACATATTTGACCATACTAGATTGTTATTCACCACAAGTTGACCATCAAATTCAGAGTTTGTGGTCGGTGATGGTGTCATAACCTCTATATTTCATGGTTGGCGTCACATGCTTTTCTAAGCTATACGTCATGGTTGGCTTTACATGGTTTCCTCGACCAATTTTA
This sequence comes from Biscutella auriculata, assembly GCA_900406285.1. Taxonomy (NCBI): domain Eukaryota; kingdom Viridiplantae; phylum Streptophyta; class Magnoliopsida; order Brassicales; family Brassicaceae; genus Biscutella; species Biscutella auriculata. The sequence goes on from OVAO01002606.1 coordinate 11,895, forward strand.
AACATTACCCACTAATACATAACCACTAAATTGTAAATTGAACATTATACATTGTACACAATCCATGAACACTGTCCACCAATCACTTTCAACACTGTCAATCGAGCATTATCCACCAAATATTGTCCACCAATCACTGTTCATAGGACTATGTCCATCAAACAATGATTTCTGGGACAACATGGTTCAACGTTTCCGAGGAAAAAAAAGATTTGCATTTTCGGAGATAAACATGATTTCACATTCGGGGAAAAACATGATTTTGCGTTCTCGGGGAACAATATGATTCCACATTTTTGGGGAAAACTTAGTTCTACGTTTTTCGGGGAAAATGTGATTCCACGTTTTTGGAGAAAACGTTATTCTGTGTTTTTTGAAAAAGTGATTGTGTTTTTTAGAGGAAAAACGTGAATCCGCATCTTTGGAGAAACATGAATCTGCGCTTTTTAGGGAAAACATGATTCGTATTTTTGGGAAAAATGTGATTCCGTGTTTTTCGGGAAAACTTGATTTCACGTTTCTCGGGAAAAACAAGTGATTCCTCGTTTTTCGGGAAAACAAGTGATTCCTCGTTTTTGGGAATAAAC
>OVAO01002607.1:0-12480 GCA_900406285.1 Biscutella auriculata
GACATGTGAATGTCGTTTTTTCTTGATCAGCTGGGTGGATGGGTATTTGAAAGAATCAAGAATATCCGTCCAGGAAACAGTTATAAGGATGATTAGCTAGTCTCTCAAGCATCTGGTCTATGAATGGTAAGGGAAAGTGATCCTTCCTGGTTGATGTGTTTACTTTCCTGTAGTCAATACAGACTCTATGTCCAGTTATGGTTCTGGTAGGGATTAACTCATCATCATCATTCTTCACCACCGTGATCCCACCTTTCTTAGGGACTACATGCACGGGTGAAATCCATTTACTATCTGAAATTNTTTTAAGATTTCCTTTTTCACAACTTCTTTCAAGTTGGGGTTTAGCCGTCTTTGGTGCTCTATAGACGACATAGATTCTTTCTTCAAATGAATTATGTGCCTACATAACGAAGGGGAGATCCGTTTTATGTCATCTAAAGAGTGTCCAATGGCTCGTCTGTACTTCTTGATCTCGGAAATTAGACATTGAATTTCTTCGCCCTTTAGATTGTCATTGATAATGACAAGATAGGTCGAGTTGTGACCTAGAAATTTGTATTTGAGACCTTCCGGGAGCAGTTTGAGTTCAATCTTAGGTGCTTTTAGTACGCTCCAATCTTCTTCGATAGCTGATGTTCTCATCTTGTTTGGTGTTTCTTTTTGTGTATCAGCCTCTGTTGACATGGTATGAAATTCTATAGGCACTGGAAATTCTTCAAATTCTTTGACCTTGTTAGGGTTATTACGTTCCAATTCTTCTATTTCTATTCCAAATAACTCACTCTCCTCCTCATCTGCGGTTTCTACCCTCTGTATCTCATCTAGGTATTCATCAGCTAGCTCATCAAGTATCTCTATACTGAAGATATGATGTCTAGGATCTGGTTTTTCATGATATTCCTCATGTCATACTGTTGCACGTGATCCTTGCCTAAATGGAGATCTATCTTTCCTTGTTTAACATTGATGATAGCTCCAGCTGGTGCTAAGAAGGGTCATCCGAGAAGAAGTGTATCCTTCGGTTCTTCCCGCATCTCGAGGACGACGAAATCTGTTGGAATCCGAACGTTTCCTATAGGGACTGGCAAATCCTCCAAAATTCCAACTGGGATCTTAATTGATCTGTCCGCTAGCACTAAGGATATCTTACAGGGTTTGAAGGTGTGAAAACCTAGTTTTTTGGCGATGGAGGGGGCATAACGCTCACGCTTGCTCCAAGGTCGCATAGGCATTTTTCGAAGATAATGTTTCCAAGGGAGCAAGGTATGGTGAAGCTTCCTGGATCTCTCAGTTTCTCAGGCGCTGATGATCTTTGAATTATCGCGCTGCATTCCTCTATTAACACCACCATTCCTTCCATATCTTTCATTTTATTTTTGATAACATCCTTCAGAAACTTGTTATACTGAGGAATGAGCATGAAGGCGTCTATAATAGGTATAGCTATCTGAACTTCTTTCATTTGCTCTTCAAACTTACTTTGGTACTTCCTCATAAGTTTATCTTTATATCGTCAAGAAAATGGAAGTTTTGGTTCGTGGCTTCGTGGTGTATAGTGTGGAACCTTGAGGGTTGTAGGTTTACTGCTTTTCTTTGGTATATGAGCTATGTCGGTTTCAGTATGCTCTTCCCCCTCAATGTCCTCGACAATTGTTTCTAGCACAACTTTATCAACTCTCGGAATTGGCTCCCCCCACTTAAGTTCACATTGTCCACAATGGGAGTCCTAAGCGGTAAGGCGCATCCAGAGTGAAGGGTAATGGCAGGCACAAAATCCAATTGACGTTGATGCACAGAATCGGTTCGTAGCGAATCTAGTTTGCATGATAGAAGATGGATATGGGAAGCAAAGTTCTCATATAGTCTGCATGCTTTCGAGTAGGCTATGGTAACGATATGAGTGACATGCTGTCTGAATTCCTCTAAGTGGGAGAAATCATGTTCTTGAGCCACGAAAAATTGCCTTATAAGAGAGTCATCGACTTCGTTGTGTTGTGGCGCAGTGTAGGTGGAATACACTGGAGATGGAGCAAGAGCTGCGTCAGGCAGTTGTTGGTACGCGAGAGGCTCAATGGAATTAATGTTTTCGCGAGAAGAGTGTATATGGGCGGATGGGGTACAAGACGTAACATGATGAAGTTTTGTCCATTTTGCTTTGAGCAATGTCTCGAGTTTGGCGTTGAGCTCATCAATCTGTTTCTGGTAATGATTATCCGGACAATGGTGATTATCGTGGGCTGGATCATCAAAGACGGAACCGTATTGACTCTCGCTTGTTGTCCGGTTGTCGATCAGGGTGAGTCCATCAGCGATAGTCCTTTTAAGAAAACGGTCGGCACTAGCCGTGTCGAGAACAGAACGACAACGGGGTAGTAAATCGTGGTAAAATGTGCTAAGAAGGTTAGCGTCCGAAAATCCATGATGCGGGCATTGCGATGTGTCATCACGAAAACGTTCCCACGAATCGCTTAGAGATTCGGTGGGAGTCTGCTGAAAACCGGAAGTAGATTTTCGAATTTTCGTTGTCTTAGCAGGAGGAAAAAACTTAAATAAGAACGCACGTTTGCATTCTGCCCACGTGACAATGGAATCCTTCACAAGCAATTTTTGCCAATAATGCGCGCGATTTCCAAGAGTGAAGGGAAAAAGGCGCAACTTTAGTGCGTCTTCATTCACACCAGCGAATTGAATAGTATTGCATATTATATAAAATCGATATAAATGTTTTAAGGTATCATCAGAAGGAGATGAACCCAAAAATTTTCATCATTCAATTAAAGCAATAAACTATGACCTGATATGGAATGAGTCTGAGGTAATGGGTGGGGCACGAATCACGGATCTCATCTCATAGAGTGTAGGTGTATCTTCAGATCTAATAGTCTGATCCTGAAGTGGGTGAAGATCTGCCCCACCAGAGATATACTAGTTATGCTCCATATTGATGTAAGTGTATCTGAAATGGTTAAGTAGAAGTGTGAGTAAGAGAAAAAGAAGGATTAATCCCAATCAAACGCAAAGAACTAACTGCTAGTAGAAAAATCCCGAATCGGCAACGACGCCAATTTGATAATATGTTTTTCTGGTGATGAGATGAAGTTTTATCTTTTTCCCTAATAATGCTATTGGAGAGAAGATGGGTGTAATGTCGAACCAAATCGGGGGTTTCACTAGGCCAATCAGTCTATAGAGAATTTAACTGGTCTAAGCAAGATAGATATTGATACTGTCACTAACAATCCTAGGTTAACAAGCATGAAATAGAAAACAAGTAAATCAATTGCAGTAATGGAAGCATTAAACAAAATCAAGTAGTAAATAGCAATATAAAGATAAAGATAACCCTAACAAATGGACTAAATGTTGATTAAGATGATTAAGTTCAGGATCATGTGCTCATTTCTATCAGATTTTTGCTAGTCTTAACTCTGAGAATTGCAGATATAAATCAATCCAGTCTCGTGGCAAGGATTCCTAAACTAAACAAGATCTACACAATCTCTTGGCTAGATACATTGTTCAGAAAGCATTAAGAACGATTCCTTACAGCTACTAAACAATCTTAAGCGCTCCCGCGTCAATAAAATATATTTAGCACACCAATGCTCAGATCTAACACCCTATAAGCACTCTCGCGTCAAATAAGATGTCATGGAATCAAAAACAGAGTGATAAGTTTTATTTTAGCATTAAGAACACAAAGATATGAAGAACATGGAAGAATAAAACCCTAAACACCTAGATTCATTCCAAAATCACTAAATCTCCCTAACCCATTTGCTTGGGTGGAAGACTACTCCCTAATCATAGCCAAAACACAAAATCCCAAAAGGGATTCATGCCTTGGCATGATTAGAAACAAGATCTAAAGCAATAAAAAGAAAGAGATGAGGATAGATTAGATAAATTAATCAAAAAGCTTGAATCTTTTACAAAGTTCTCTTGAAATCAAAGCTAAACATGAAAAAGGCAAAAAGAGGCTAAAAGTGGTATCTCCGTAGTTGTTCTCTCTCAAAATAAGGGTTAAGAGACTTATATAGTAGAGCTAATTAGGGTAAAATCGAGCTGGTCAACTCTGGGGGAGAGACAGTTGACTTCCGCAACTGGTCGACATGGATCGGTCAAGGGGTGACTGATCCAGATGTGCTGATGACCGATCCAAAAAACAGGAGCCTCCATGACCGATGCCAGCTCCTTCCATGACCAATCCTGAGAACAGACCAAGCCTTGACCGATGTTGCAATGGTCTGTGACTGATCCAAGGTGTTGAAATGTGATAATTATCGTTCTTTGATCTGTTTAACTCCTGAATGATGCACAAATCCTTCCTAAACACCGAGATGCAAAACATATACAAATGCAAGCCTAATAGGACCTAAATGTAACCTAAACTACTTAAAACCGAATGAAAATAAGGCTTAAAAGACAATAAAAACCACACATATCATCTTTGACATGCCTAGGAACAAGATAGTCTTCACCTACATCTCGAAGAACTTTTTCTTCACACATATCCTTGAGACATAACCAGGTAAAACTTTATCCCCTATTGAAATTTTGCAAGACTCTACTGATGATATTTCAGAAGAAGTGACATGCTCGGTTTTTATCGTTATTTTAGTCCCGTCTTTTCCTTGGTTTTGTACATTTTTGGTTGTTTTAGAGTCTTTTAGGATTGCATTTGTGTACATATTGCATTTCCAGGTGTTTAGAAGGACCGTGCAACATTCAGGACAAAAAGGACTGAAACGAGCAAGAACGAGTCAACTCCGAATAACAACCAGAGTCAACATCAGCCATAGACTTGTCCACATCGGCCACCTCCTCACCAACACTCCAATATCGGCCACCACATCGGCCTAGAGGAGCTCCGGAAGCCAATACCGGCCACCACATAGGCCTCGTCATGGCCGATGTCGGTTATGTCTCAAGCAAAAAATTGACGATTTTACCCCTCAAGACCTAGTTTTCTCATCTATAAATACTCACCTTAAGCCATCATTTGAGAGGGCTCTCGGAATTTTATTATAACGTTTTTAGTGCAAGTTTTAGATCTGGTTATTTCTGTAAGGAACATTGCCTTAATTTTAATGAATTAGATATTTGTTTATTATTTGCTTTGCTCAATTATGGTTTGTGAGTAGTTACATTTGGGTGATTGATTAGGCTAGATTAAGGCATTGGATATTCAGATTTGGTGTTATGGGGTTTAGAACTATAAGTATTTTATGTGATAAGGTACTCTTAAGGCTTGATTGCAGTTAGGCCAACTCAATCATGATCTAAAGAAAGCTTCTAAACGCTAAAGGAATTGTTAGCTATTAGTTTCCGCCTTTTACAGTTTTGAATGTTGTTCTTAATTTCCTTGGTATCCAGACGCGAGACCGCGGTATTGATGTATGTTAGGATATTATTTAGGATGGATTATGAGAAAGTAACTGCTTCGGGGTTCTCAAAGCATGCAGACACGAGAGTGCGGTGTTAGAGTTACCCTGAGATAGACTCTTCGTGCAAGAGTGGTTGAGTCCATTTTTAATTCCTTAACCCTTAAATAAGATTAAAACCAAAGCTCCTAGACTTATGATCCTTTGCCTGAAATCGATTTGCCTGATCAATTGTCTGCTTTCTCTTTTATTGAACTTCGTTATATTCTGCTTTAATTTGCTTTTTGATTTCTCACCGGCTTTACTACAACCAAAACGACAATTATTACAGGATTTTTAGTGACAAAGTTAAAATCTTGCTGAGACCTAGGAAATACTGTGCAAGTTCTATTGTCTCTAGCAAGCGGCCCGACTTGGTTCGATATATACCCACCTTCTTTATTGCAAGTATTTGTGTTCTTCTCTGCTCTACCCATTCTTAGTAGACGTAGTGGAAAATACAATAGAAATCAAGAAGCTGCATTGGTTCGAAAAAGAAAGGCAAGAAGTGGGAAGAAGAAGAGAAAGACTGTTTTTGGAACAGTGGAGAAGTTGAGGTAAAAGCACTTTCAGGTGGGGGTACTGATCAACAATGTCAGGAAAAGACTGCAGAAAATTCTTCAAAGATCATTGGTGAAAGTGAAGTCAAGGACACATTGGATAGAGAAGTTCGTCGACTTGTACCGACAACAGATACAAAGAAAAGGAGAAAGAGCATAAAGAAGGAAATCATCTCTGTAGATGACAAAAAGAGTGGGGTCAAGGAAGTCCTAGATGGAGACACTCACTCTAAGGAAGTAAACTCCTATGAACCAATCATTCTTAGAGAAGTCAAGGAAGTGATCACCACAAACAACCACCCAGCCACCCTTGTTGCAGCAAAGGAGAGGTGCAGAGGGAAGAGAAAAGCAAATAACACGATCCTCATGGAATCCAATGGTGTTATTGCTAGGGACAGATAGTGGAATTCATACCCACCAGATGTGATAAAGTGGTTGAGTACAAGGTATGAAGTATAGGAAAACCTAAACCTTTCCATGAGGTAAAAGGTTTCCTAACTCCTGAATGGATATAAAAAGGAGAAGAGGCACTGCGTGAGCTTATGGAAAGAAAAGTGGTGTTCCGTCTACCATTACCAGTCAAGAAAATCACTACACCTCCACGTGCACCCGATCCACTTGCAGAAGAGAAGGATGAAACCTCTCCTCCTGCCCCAGCCATCACTTGATTGGCAAAAATCCGTCAAGCTCGTGACGTTAATCAAGCTCTCATGGGAGGCACCCCACATGTACTTCAATAATATTTGGATTGAGATCCATTTGTTTTTCACAGGTTTTTGTGTGTTTGATGAGTTTCATGTCAACTTTCAGAAAATTTTCCATAACGACGTACAGGGCATAGTTCGGTCAAACCACATTGAGTTTGACCGAACCTGTGAGCCGCGAATAACCAGTTCGATTGCACCACATTGAGTTCGATCAAACTGGAAATTCGAGGGAGGACAGTTTGATCGGACTAATTTAGGTTCGATCGAACCCTCCCCTGAAGACCCAGGATCATCCATTTGTCAGCAACATGACCCCTCCTTCATCAAAAACATAGTATCTTTTTACTTTTGGTTTTTAAAAATAATACTGACACTTCGTGCTTTCTAGTTTCTTTTCCCACTAGGATAGTGTGAAGTAAGTTTGGGGAAGAATGTGCCTCTAGTCACACCTTTCTTTGTGTTTTTCCCACTTTAGCACTTTCTAACTCTTTTAGGATTGTGGAATTATGACACTCTTTGTGATGACTGACCCCTTTTGTGAAAGTCTCCTGCCTGAGTATTACCACTGCTAGATGTGTTCAGTGTAAGGAAACTAGTGTATCGCATGACCAAACTCCCTCCCAAAAAACCAAGGCTTGATAGAGCTTGTTGGATCTGAGGTTAACTCGTTTATCAAAACCTAATATGAATTTTAAATTTTCTTATCAGATAGTCTGATTTCAGGAAAGAAAAGTAGAAAAACGCTCAGAGTTTGTTATCCACTTTACCACTCTCTCTTACCCTCAGCGGCCAGACTCATCTTTAGTTTGGTAACCCCTCCTTTACCTAACCTCATTTCAGACCTCAAATTTTTTTTGTTCTTTTATCATGTCATTTGGTGTTCATTCATGTGCAAAAACTATGTAGAGAGATTTGAGTTAACTTGGTCATGTTGTTGTCTAGTTAGTGTGGAATCTTAAGCGGTTAGTTGAGGATAATGATGTTTTGTTTACCATGCTTGTGTGCTTTCCTTTGACCATAAGAAGTATATCACTGGGTAGTCTTGGGATCCCTGAAATGGTGACTTAAGCTGTAAAATCGAGACTGAATATTATTTGTTGATTATTTGATCGTGAGAGAAATTTCACTCAAGAAAAATTGAAGTTCGATCGGACCAAATGAGTTCGATCGAACTCAAAAGTCATAATCGAATAGTTCGATCAAACCAAAAAAGGTTCGATCCAACCTTCCCCAAATAAAAAAAATAAGAATAATAATAAATAAAAACAGAATAAATAAAAGGGGAGAAGAAAAGAAAAGTGAGAAAAGAAAAGAAAATGAAGAAAATAGAATGGTTTGCTTAAATCTCTTAGCCTAGTTCTTATTTGATTCAAATCTCGGGTGGACAATTGATTTCTGCTGCTAGAAAGTATGTTAGGTCAAGGTCCTCACTTACTCGATCTCTCTCTCATGATTTTGCATAAAGATATAACCATTTGACTTCCGTTTTATTTAGAACCACAAACACTTTAACCTCACCATAAAAATGAGCCTCCTTACATCTGACCAAACCCTCTTTACCGGATTGAAAGACTTCCTGAGAAGAAAATCACGCTCTCTTTAATGGGTGTAGTGAGTGAGGTTATTTGAATGCAGAATCTATTCAGGTGGAGATTCGGAGTATGGACAGACTTGGGCGGTCATAGTGGGGACATGGGGAAAATGTGGTAACCCTTTTTTTTTGTGTGATCTACAAGATGTGTTTAGATTATGGTCGGTTGAGGAGAGTAGAGTTCCTGCAGTTCCCCCTTGGGCTTTGATTTGCCTTTACTTGAGGACAAGCAAATGTTCAAGTCCGGGGGATTTGATATGTCCTATTTTTAGGGGTTTCAGACTCATCTTTTGATGGGATTACAAACCCCTTTTGAGTTATTAATGTGCTTTTGGAGTCTTTTCGTCTCCTTTTATGGGTTCACAGGTTAGGAGAGGACATTCGAGAATATGAAGCATTCTAGGCATTTTAGAGCGAAGTATGAAGAAATCATTCCCGTCTCATCCTCAGTTCGATCAAACCCCATCTGAGTTTGTTTGAACCCCCACTCCGACCAAGATAGTTGGACCAGATCCGAAAAATGCAGTCTCGGGAGAGGAAGTGAGATATAGTTCGATCGAACCTCTATGAGTTCGATCAAACTCAATTCCAGACACGGAAATCTGAACTAGAGCGAGAAAATTGGGATTCGATACCGAAGACTAAGTCAGTTCGTCGAACCTCTTTGAATTTGATCGAACCTCGAAGACGACTTCCCAAAAATTCTCGTTTTGAAGCCAGGCTCACTTGCACCATGATGACATCACAAGGCACTATAAAAACACCAAAGAGACACAGTTTTTGTCATGCTTTTTTCCTTAGGATTTTATTGCTTATTGTTTTTCTACAATTAAGGTTTTGATTTGATTTGCTATAGGGAAGATAGATTTAGATCTGCCAAGTATGTATATAGAACCCCGGTTTTGATTCTATACAAGTATTGTTTTATGCTTTCAATCATGCTTTGTTTGTTCGGATCAACTATGTATGAGTAGATCATTAGATTGGATCTAGGGTTAACAGGAAGGGTATGCTAGGATTTATGTTTGACTAAGTTTATAGAGAAGGAGACATTAGGGATCCTTTTGCAGTAGTTGATTCGTTAGCTTGAATTCGATATGAAAAATCGGGTTTGGGCTTAAGCTGATCAAGTCTGAAAAGCACCAATTTGGATCACCTGAATCAGTAAGGAAGTTTAGGTTAGTCACTTCTGTCTAACAAACAGAGCGACTAAGCTATTGACCATTATTGAATTTGGCTTAATCGGGTATGCCTAGTTCGATGGGATAACATTAAATTGGACTACCAGGATTTCTAGGTTCTCAGGGCTAGCATTAGTGATGTTGCTAATACCTGAAGGGCACTGGTTAGGTGTGGGTTTACACCTATGACCCCAGTGATGTGATCCTAGGTGGCTCACAAACTGATTTTGGAACAATGGAGATTCAAGACATTTTCAAGACTTTGGAGATACCGAACGGAGCGATCACAAGGAGCAAAACAAAAGAATTAGCTAAGATCATGGAGGATATGCTAAGCAAAACTCAAGAAAAGGAGCATGAGGACGTACCAAGCTACATCAATATCATTCAAGCATTTGAAGAAGATCAGGATATTCACTAAGTAGTTAAGTGATTTATCTAGTACTCTATTTCTTATACTTCGGTTTTGTCCCTTTGGGTTTTCTCAAGCATAGGTTTTAATGAGGATAGATAAATTACTTTCATCTGTACTGCTTAGTAATATTTAGGTCTAGTCAAAGAAGGTGGGAGAATCAAAGAAGCCATTAAAAGAAGATGAAGGAACCAAAGAGTCATATTTTTAAGTCTTTGTCTTATTTATTTCTTTTATGTCATTTTTGAGGAGGAGCATTTGTCATCTCCTTCCTCTATATATTATGCACGAAATTATCAATATAATCATCCATCCTTTTGTTGTGATAACAGTTTTTGGATAATTTGAGTGTTATACTAAAGTTTGGTTTGAAGCCAATAAAACCATTTTCTTCTTCGAAGAAATTCTGTCTATTTTTGTGTGAATCAACTAAGTAGCAACTCTCTATCTCTTCATTTGATCAGTCCATAGATCACTTGATTTTATCATCATCATCATCATCATCATCATCACCATCATCATCACATCGTTCATCCATACCTCAAGTCCCCACCGTTTCGACCGTATCATCATTTCGCATCAAAACGTACCAAAACGTTTATCTATTCATATCTTCTGCAACCTCTGATCATATCACCACTAAACCAGTAGCTCATCATGCCAAAGCCATCCTTCATTGGGCTAAGATCACGTCAAGTGGTATCAGAGCACTTTGGCGTAGCTAATTGTCGCGTTTCTCTTCCGACTTTTACGTTTTTTATGATTTTTATGCGATTTTTGCTCAAAGAAAAATCTGATTGTTTATTTTCGTTTTTGACTATTCATCGTCTCGAAATATACTCATCTTTCATTGATAGACCTTCTGTGTTTGATTCGTTTCAACCATAGTTGCTTTGATCCGTTTCTTGTTTTTGTTGTCTTCGTCGTCAAGTGAAACCGATGGGAAGTCAAGTTTATGAAGAAACAAGTAAGGCAAACGAAAGGAAACTGATAATGGAGGATATGAGACAGATGATGAGAGAGATGTTGGCTGAGCAAAAGAATGATANGGCTGGCACAAGAATGATATAACACCTCCAGCCCCTCGCAAGCTATCAGCTCGTAGATCACACCATCGTAGACCTGCGAATGGAGAAAATGGTGAAGATGTGTTGCTGCCAACACAATCATATTTTTCAAGTGCAACACACAGTAGGAGAAGTCGAAGAAGTAATGGAGAAATAAGTAGACGAAGAGAAGAACCAATACCTCAAAGGCGACATCAATTTGACAACATAAAGCTCAAAATGCCAACTTTTGTCGGTAGAAATGATCTTGATGCGTATCTCGGATGAGAAAAGAAAATGGATCCTTTTTTGTTGTAGGCAACCTCCCGAATCCAGTAAGGTTAAGATAGCAGTAACGGAGTTTAGTGATTATGCTCTTCATGGTGGGAAGAAAACGTTACAACGAGAAGAAGAGTTGGCGAAGCACCGATCGCTACTTGGGATCAACTCAAAACCACGCTAATGAAAAGATTTGTACCTGATTATTATCACCGTGAGCTACATCAACGTCTTAGTAGGCTGAACCAAGGTGGAATGAAAGTAGAGGAATATTTCCAAGAGTTGGAAACGCTTATGCTTAAAGCCGATATTCAAGAAGAATGTAAAACTACTATGGCGAGATTCATGGGTGGTCTTAACAGGGATATTCAAGACAAGTTGGAGCTTCAAACATATGTTGAAATGGAGGACTTGTTACACAAGGCAATTCTTATTGAGCAACAATTAAGCCGTCTCAATCAACCTTTACCTCGAATTCGTACAAGTCTAAGGAGAGCAAACCAAGCTATCAAAAAGATGTCGAAACATTTACTACTGATCTTAAAGAAGACTCTTAGAGTGACATCAAGGGAAAATTCGTAGCTAATTGATAAGAAAGATTTTTCGCTCTTATTAATCAAATGTAGTACAAAAGGGTTTGAAATGTCGAACCAATCCGAGAGTGCTTCACGTAATAGGACTATAGAGAATTCACTTAGTCTAAGTCGAATAGGAATTTTTTTGTCAGTAACAATCCTAATTAAGAAAATTAAATAAAATAAAAAAAGCACAAAAGTCAACCAAAAAGTCAACAAGATCGAAGAAATATAAATTCAGAAATTAAAACAAGCATATGGACCAGGGCAATCGAATTGGGCAGTTTATTTTCGGGCTAGATCGGTTTACTAAACTCCTTTTGGCTTATCCTATGTCTAAGAATTTCTAATATAGACTAACTCACTCTCGTGATGGAATCCCCTTGCCTAATATACCATTACACAAATCTCTTGGCAATGAAGCATGAATAGAAAGCACTAAACACAATTCTATACAACAATTAGCCAATAGCTTAAACAATCTCTTGGAAAGAATTGACTAACAATCTATTCACTTATTCGAGAATTCTATCAAACACCTTTCGGGCGATAAATCTCCTAAGATCTAGATTAGGTTAGCTACTCCTATTCTAGCATTAAGATCATGCATAGATTGAGAATATTATTTATACTATAGATCTAAAATATTTATAGCAATCAACTCTACCATTTTCTAACCCTAATCCATAAGCTTAGAGAGACT
>OVAO01002609.1:0-12478 GCA_900406285.1 Biscutella auriculata
TTGCCTAGTGAATTCGGTCATCCTGACCCACTCAAACCGCGCAACTATCAGGGAAAAATAACATGTAAGCACTAGAGAAAAATCGATCCGTGGATGCACCACGTTCTGATAACTCGTCTAGTCGATAACAGAACAACATAACCGGGATCAGACAGCCGAAAAGGCCCAGAACACCCTATCAGGGATCAGACAGCCACAAAGGCCCACAGAACACCCTTTACGAGATCAGACAGCCAAAAGGCCCATAAAACACCCTATCAGGGATCAGATAGCCACAAAGGCCCACAGAACACCCTTTCCGGGATCTGACAACCAAAAGGCCCAAGACACCGATCATACACCTGACCAGGTCAAACAAGCAATCATCTCTATCTAACCAACAACGGACTGGTCCGAACCCACGAAGTGAACGGACCGGACCGGATCACACATATCAAGCAAGGGGTCTCGAACTCACCTTAAACTCGGTTCGCTGAGCACTCGGTGGAACCCAAACTGATCTGCCTAACTGACTAACTCTGACCTGAGTCATCTGACTCACTGAACTCGCTGACTCACTCAGCTAACTCGGACTCCCGATCTAACTCGGCGGCGGCGGTGGTTCTCCCGCGGTGGCTCTCGTTGGTGGCGGCTCCCTCTCTGATTTTTCTGAATCTGTCTGAGTTATGAATGAGATTTATTAGGAGAGGGGGCCTCTTTATATAGGGGAGCTTCAAAAGGGCCAACAACTTCCCTATATTCCCTCTACTGCGAAAACCTTAGAGAATATGCAAACAACCCGCTATATTCTCTCTTAGTTCAAGAATATTCCCTTTCTAGAAGCTTCCGCGCGCGCCCAACCTTATCCACTCGCCCAAAACCCTAGCAAGCCCAACCGAATCCCTCAAATCTAGGACTGATCATCTCAAATCGCGAGATCCAACTTAACCGACGAAATTGATCTCTCTGCTCAGACTAATCGGTTAATCCAGTCACTCAAATGATCCAGTCAGCAAGGACCAACTCTGAAAATCTAGCATCATCTGATCCTTGTCCGATTCAGACAACTCGACTGATTCGGAAACTACCCAACTTGGCAACTGCCTTACTTAGAACCTGCATCATTTGGAAACTTTTCCAAGATAGAAACTTCCTGAACCGAACACTCCCGGCTATCCGACTCGATCCTCGGACTTAGCAATTCCCCTTCAAATTGCCTAAGTCTCGACTAGCACTTGACTGATTCCATCAGTCCATCCAATACTTAGTGAAAATTATCACTTATTTGCGAACACAACCTCAATCGAATTCCTCGATAGCCCAATCCAATCCCGGTCCAGTCAGCTTACAGGGACGCGGGTGTTACACTATACTCTGTTCGTTGCCCGCTCCACATCTGGTATCATGCTCGACGGGGAGTGTACCTGCTTCGCTCGCGGATTTCTACTCCACCCGGGTTTGTGTTCTGTTCCTCTTGATAATCATGTTTGTTGCTTGCTTCTCCTAACTATATCTTCTTTCCTTTATCTTTGAGGTTGCCTTTTTGTTTGACATTGGTAGTGCTACAAAAAGAAGGAAGAAATTAGCACATTGGTATTTAACAAATTCGAAACCGAAGAAACTCCCAGTAAAGGAAAAGGCAAAAACGAAGTCTTGAAGAACCAAGGTGGAAGAAACAAATTTTGGCTATAAATGCTTAAAATCCGAGCAACAACAATCGAGTTCACAGAGCCTAACAAAAATTCTTTCTTGAAACAAAAATCGAACTAGGCAACAACCTCATGCAAAACCGAAACAAAAATTTCTTGAAGGGAAATCTCATGCAATCCACAAGTGTAAGTAATCGAAATAAGCTCAAGAAAGCAAGAAATATTTGGTCACGTCCTTCAAAGAAAATCGCATGGAGAGGGAGGAGAGGTTTACCTTTGTCTTGAGGAGATGAAAAAAACTAGTTCAAAAGGCGAATGAAACCCGAAAATGAGAGGAAAACTGGTGGAAAATTTAGTTCTTGAAGTGGAGAGGAGAGAAAATCTCAAAAACTTGAGAGAGAAAAAGCTATGGAGTTTTAGGTAGTAAGTGACTGAAGGAGGAGGAGTGGACAAGGAAGATGTGGCTTAAAAACCAAGGCAAAATCGGACCTAAACCGAGGAAAATTGAAATCATAACCGAAAATTGCCTTAAACCAAAATAAAATTAGAGCATGAAAGTTAGCCTCGCATCGATCATGGTCTGACCGATGCATCTACCCGATCCGCGCCATACTGGTGCACATTAGTCAGGTCATGACCGATGCACCTACCCGATGTAGCTCCGGGATGCCTCGTTTTTGCTTTTCGACCTCCTGAACCTGCAATCAATCCAAAATACTTCCAAGCAACCAAGTCAACCATCAAATTAACCGATTAAGAATTAATATAAGCTGAAATTGAAGAATATTTACAAGGATAAACATGGGACTTCCTCCCAAGCGAGCTTGTTTAACGTCACTAGCTTGACATTTTACCTTTCACGCACGAGGCGGGTTTGTTGCTCTCCACGGCGCTTTCGCATTAATAGGTTTTATGTTACGTCAATTTGAACNGTTTTACCTTTCACGCACGAGGCGGGTTTGTTGCTCTCCACGACGCTTTCGCATTAATAGGTTTTATGTTACGTCAATTTGAACTTAAACTAGCCAAGCTTCTTCACAAGCGAAGGAATTGCAGTTTTGTAAGGGGACTGGAGCAGGCTACCATGAGACTAGACAGAGTCCACGTCTTCCCAGTTTGCATTTACCAAATAAGGCTTCACTCGTTGCCCGTTGACGACGAACACTTCTCCTTTGGGATTCTTCAGAACGACAACACCATAAGGTCGCTTCTAAAACTGTGAACGGACCGGACCGTCTTGACCTGAGCTTTCCTGGAAAAAGCTTCAACCTGAAGTTAAAGAGTAACACAAGGTCTCCTTCTTTCAAATCCTTACGGATGATTTTCTTATCATGGAAAACCTTGGTCTTTTCCTTGTACAACCGAGCACTCTCATAAGCGCAAAGCCGAATCTCGTCCAACTCTTCAAGATGCATTTCACGCTTTTCCTTAGCAGATCTGATGTCAAAGTTAAAAAATTTAATCGCCCATTGAGCCTTGTACTCCATTTCCACTGGTAGGTGGCATGACTTTCCATACAGCAAGTTGAACGGTGTAGTTCCTACTGGTGTCTTGAAAGCAATTCTATAAGCCCATAACGCATCATCTAACTTTGAAGACCAATCTTTTCTCGATTTTCCTAATGTCTTTTCAAGGATGGATTTAATCTCTTTGTTAGAGACTTCCACTTGGCCACTGGTTTGAGGATGATATGGGGTAGCGACGTTGTGTTTGATGATAACAGATATTTTGCCTTCTCCTTATTAAATTAAAGAGAAGACTAATATATGTTGAGTCAAATGTAGTATAGTGTTTGTTAGGGTCAAGTATCGGGAATATGTCGAACAATAATTTGGGGGTTTGATTACACACAAATTCTATAGAGAGAATGACTAAGTCTAGGTGAAATAATAGAGATTCTTTTTGTCACTAAACAAGTCTACTAGACATTCAAGAAAAGCAATTGGAACTAAAAGGTCAACTCAAGATTGCAAAAGTCAACAAAAGCGATTTAAGGAAATATAAGGAAGAGACTAAGCGAACGGACTAAGGTTATCGACTCAGGTGATCTACTTCTTACGCATACTACTCAATAATAACATCTAAATGCTTATCTTTAATCTAGGAACTATCGGGTTTAGATTAACCCAATCCCTTGGTGAAAACCCCTTTGACAAAACATGCAAGTGTATAATCCCTTGACTAAATGCATGAATCCACAAGCAATAAACTCTAGTCTATGCAATTAATAAATGATCCTAGCACAATCCTTTGGTTAGGCTTCAAATAACACTTAAAAGATTCATTCGGGCATTTCATCGAACACCTTCCGGGGGAGAAATGCCTAAGTTCTAGAGTTGATTAGCTACTTCTGTTCTAGCCTTAAATCCATCAATTAAGTGAAGATATGTTGATTACAAGCCCTATGTAGTATGAATAAGCACTAAACCACCCTAATCTACCTAATCCATTCACTTAGCTAAAGAACTACTCACTAACCGTCAAATTAACACTAAGCATAAATAAGATAAACATGGTTAGAGGAGTAATTAGATAGATTAAAGCAGTAGAAACCAATATTCTTACAAAAGTTAGAGAGAATTTAAGAGAAAAACTGAAAAAATAGAACTTCTTTCTAAAAATACGGTTCCTTCTATTTATTGAAGGACCATTCGCGAGAGATCCTCCCGGTCATGTTGACCGGGATTGATTACAAAAGAGACCGGGAAAATTGGTTGTGTCCATCGATCGAGAGATGATCCTGGCCTAGTAGACCGGGATGTGTCCACCATGATGATATCTTCAGATTGCTCCGTAAGAAATGCCATGGTTTTGAGTAACCGGGACCCACACCGGGGTGATGTCTTCTATTTGGATTGGAGGGAGAATCCCGGTATAAGTGACTGGAGTAGCTTCGTCGGGGCTGAATCTTGGGAGCAGACAAAGGGATCTATCCCGGTCTAGCTTGACCGAGATCTAGGCCGGGATTATGCTCCTGTTTTGGCCGTGGAGAGAATCACGGTCAAGGAGACCGGGATATGTGGTCGGGGTTGCGCTCAGAAACAACTTAAGATCTTGATTTTTCCTAAGTTCTCCAATTGTTGTACCTTTTCACTCGAATCTCGTCAAAACCTTGTTCTCCACCTGAAATATGCAAATGCAATGCAAATGGACACAAAGGACTATAAATGTAACCTAAAATGAATGAAAAGCGAATGGAAACGAATACTAAAAACGATCAAAAACACAACATATCAACTCCCCCAAACTTATCCTTAGCTTGCCCTCAAGCAAAAAAAATTCTAAGCAAAGCGAAGAGGTTTGGAAAACGAAAGCTAAGCAATTCAAAACTCAACGATGAGAGCGTTTCTAACAAGCACAACTACTTGTCTCATCATCTAAGCCAAGGCAATCCACTTTACAATCCTAAGTTGCTTTCCTACATTCATTCATGATTGAGCGTGAAACATGATCAAAGCTTGAACACAAGGCTTCATTTGGTTTGGTAAAAAGGGGAGTCCAAGCTAAAGAGAAAGGTTCCACACGACATGAGGTTATTTGTAATGCGGTTTCTCTCGCGGAGTGAAGAGATTATAGTAAAAGCAAGAAAGACAAAGAACAATGGGGCATATCCTATTAAACATACATCAACTCCCAAACCTCAATCTTAGTTTACCCACTTGACCTTTTCTACACTTACACCATTTTCACTTTTCTTCAAGAGATCTTTCCTTATACTCAATGCTTGACTCTTTTCATTTCTAGCATCTAATCTACCCCAAGGCAATGTATAACTTTCTAAATGTTTTCTTCTCATTGATATGCCTTCTTCTTAAAGGGATAATCCATTCTTTTCTCTGTATGCTTTGAGTCACAACTAAACCACTTTGGTTATCTCTTTGAATCTCTTTTCTTTTCCTCTTGGTGTTTTTCTTCTTCTTTCCTTTTGCCAAACCTTTTCTTTTCATTTTCTTTTTCAAAGCAACCCATCTCAACATTAGGCAAAATCAACTTAAACTACCCTTGAACCGAATGATATCAAGTCCTAGATATACCCAAGCATTTTTCTGTTTCATTCCAAGCTAATTCTACCTAGCTACCCATGATGGATGCTTCTAATGCCGCTCTAAATCTTGCAAGATTTTACAAAACCATCAAACACTAAAAGTAAGAATGAAGTCACAAGTGTTTAGGTCTAGGTAGTAGTGGGTGAGAGGGAATCGTCCTTAAAGTGAGAACGACCAAGCCGGGCTATAAGTGTTTCAGTTGCAATGCCCAAACTTGTTTAAGAAAATGTTAGAAGCCATAAAACACAAGTGAAGTAGTATATGATCATGTTAATTATAAGTCCAAATTAAACTATAATAATCATGAAAGCAACGTTAGTCTAGCACGTTTCAATACTAAGGACAAAGATTTTTAAGCACTCAAAGGTTATAGACTTCGAGATGCTTTGAGGCTACTAGGCTAAAATCAATGACCGAGGATTTCAAATGCTTTGGTTTTCTTTTGGAAAGCAAAATGCAATGCATTCTACATGAGACTCAATCTTGTCTACATATGATATGCAAACTATATGAGAAAACCGGATAGATGAAAACAAAAACAAAATCTTTTTTGTTTTTTGTAAAGGCATAAGTATATATAATGGAATGCAAGAAACAAAATAGAACACAACATTAGTTCAAAAGAGGGTTCCTCCCCCAAATTTAAACGACACCGTCTCGGTGTAATCGAAATTCAAAGAAAGAACCGAAGAATAACAAAAGTCTCCAAAATAAAAGGGAAAAATGTTTGATAACCGAGGTGGAAACAATACGTACATGTAGTAGGCGAGGGATCATACTCGTCGTCAGAATCGAAGGTGGGATACTCGTTGTCGGAAAGAGCAGGCGGTGGAGCTGAGATAGTACGACGTTGGCGCATCTCGAACGCGGAGGCCCTGGGCGGAGTGTCATCTGAATCTGAGAAAGGATCAAAGGTACCATGCCTAGAGTAGGTGTAGACGGGTCTGCTCCCGCTAGTACATCCCTCGTCTTGTGACCCCGTGTGTGCGGTCTTCCCTACAACCAACCCAGCTAGCTGATCTAGCTTCTTCTCATAACCTCGAAAGCCTGCTCTTCATGGTTTTCCTCAACTTCTTTGCCTTGTTATTGCCTTTCTTCACAACTTGCACCGTTGACCTCACAATCGTGTCAAGATACTTCATTGACTAGAGCTTCTTGTTGTTTGCCACAACCAAGTCTCTAATCTGCCCTGGCTCTAAAGGAACGGGTAATGGTTCGGTATAGTAACGAGCACTACCATAAACCTAGCTCGGAGGACTCGCCTCATAGTCAATGAGTGGCTCATCATGTGAGGGAGGCTGAGAGCTAGGTGGAGGAGCAACATAGGTGCTAGGTGCTGAGTGTGTGGTGGTCTTGTGAGGAGGGTCAATCAGACTGCCCGGAGAAGGGAGGAACACAATGTTGTCTGCAGACATAGCGAGATTAGTAAATCGTCGCTCAGGAAGTGGAATGCACCTCTCATCCAAGTTCTCCTCGAGGAACTGATAAACTGAGCAACCCAAGAAAGGAGCTCCGTTCAGATAGTGGCACTTCCTGAGGTTAGAAGCGTCTAGAAACTGAGGTCCAACACTATCCGTATCCAAAGCTGATCCCGCGAACCAGAGAATAGGTGTAATCCAACCACCAACACTGATCTGAGGCTTGGTATCCTTGGTGCGGTTGAGGCGGTCTTGAGTATCTAGCACCTCAATCCAAAAAATCTTCACCATGCTAGGTCTCAGCCTCTCAAGGTCCTCAAATAGACTTCCATCTTCCATGTAACTCCAGATCATGGAACCAACACCCAATCACAAGAAGTTCATCTCAGAGTTGTAGATCTCCCCTATCTCTCCCCTGGCAACAAAAGAGTTTGCCAGAATCTTCTGAATACATCTGACCGCGGGGTGATGAATCATGGCGGCTTTAGTCTTTCCTGCTGAGAAGTCCCCTTGTCATGAGCATATCCTGCTATGTATCAAGACATTGTTCCTCTTTGCATCCTCAAAATCCGACGTACCATGCAAAGCAAACCCATGGATACTGGCGAGGTCAGCAAAGGAGATCGTGTGAACCATCTTGTTCACGTCCAAGGACTTGAGAAAACCACCTCCATACTGATCTGAAAATCTTTGCATGTAGTGTAGACCTCCAGGCTAGCCATAAACCAACATGTAGCTTCTCTTTAAGCTTCGTACTGCCAACCCATGATGCTATGGAGACCCATCTCGCCCATAATTAACGTGACGTCTTCCAAGATACCCAGAGATGCTAAAGTAGGAGGGTGTGGGAAGTAGGTGCCAACGCATTTGTAACTCATCAACTTCTTGAAGAACTGAGAGGTGGTAGGTTTCTTGAGTTTTCCCTTTGCGGCATTTATTCGCTCTTGGCACGCTTTCTTGGTTCAGGTATTTGTGGCCTGTTCTGAATTCTCTACAATGATTCTCCTATTACTAGAATCTCCCCGGGACCACAGTCTTATGGCACATTCCCCAATTGGGATTCCCTCAGGTTGTTCTCTGAAAGTTTCTCTCTTCCTAGGGGGCGGTGAGGAAGGGGACGCTATTCCCTTTTCCTTCTCGTGTACATATGTTGTTATTTCTCGACCCATAGTAATCCTACAATGATTCTAAACATGAGAAAGTGCTCAATTGCTAAGTATGATCATCACAATAACCGCATCCATGAAGCATCGAACAAGATCACAATAGCTTATTGAAAAACACCACGAGACCATTGAAGGGGAGAACGAAAATCCCTTTTGATAACAAAGAAACTCCATTTTAGCATTACCGAATGAAAACTCAAACTCAACCAAAATCAACAATAAGTCTTAACGCATTTGGTTCTCAACCTATTCGTGCATGATACTAAGACTCTAATTGCGCCCAGTACCCCCAAAATTGGAATTTGCATCATCTTACCCAAAGCATTGAAAAGCTCAAGAACAAAAGTCCCAAAAATTTTCAAAATCCTTAGAAATTGATAAAATGGGCACATTCAAACAAGGAATTCATCAACCAACACTCATTCAATCATCAATGAAGCACAAGAACTATCAAACACCCTAAAATTTGAGTTCTAAGAATCGATTTTGAAATTGAAGAAAGAACATAAAAAATTGAGTGATTTTGGGGTTTACCTTGATTAGAATGATGAATGGAATGCAAATCCAAGTTAAGAGTGAAAAATCTTTGAGTTTGGGCCTTTGAATGGTGAAAAATCTTTGAGTTTTGATGAAAATCTTTGAGTTTTGATGAAAATCGAAGTTTAAAATAAGGATTTTTCGGAGGTTTTCACGAGGAAGAAGAAGTGAGAAAGAGAGATTTTGAAAAAAATCTCTCTAAAACCCGAGAAAAACCATTTTGCGTACCTCGTTCCGGTCAGATTGACCTGGACAGTTCGACCGGGACAGTTCGACCGGGGACCTTTTTTAATCTAAGTGCCGGTATTAATGCACCGCAAATCGATGTTCCGGACTTCGAAATTAGCCCCATCAGGCTCGACTTGGTCATGGGTTCTCAATTCCACGGATATTCCTCGGAAAACCCCTTCGATCACTTGGATTACTTCGACATGATTTGTGGCACGGTTCACATTGAAGGTGTGAGTGAGGATGCCTACAAACTCCGACTTTTCCCATTCTCCTTGGGCGGAAGAGCCGCCACTTGGGTCTCGAATTTAGCTCCGAACACTATTGTCACATGGGATGCCTGCAAGCGAGCTTTCCTATCAACCTTTTTCCCTTCCGACCGTACCACTTTGATACGACGTGAGATCTCCATGTTCACTCAAGTGTCCTCCGAATCTCTCCCCGCCGCTTGGACGCGTTTTAAAGGCTATCATCGCCAATGTCCGCATCACGACTTTCCACTTGACTCCCTACTTATCACTTTCCACAACGACCTGCTACACCACTACCGCGTCATGCTCGATACCGCAAGCTCCGGTAGTTTCTTTGAGAAGTCCTACACCGAAGGCACTCAACTATTTGAGAACTTAGCAATGAGTGAAGACGCCTACAGTGATACCCATCGCGCCCCACATCCTGCCCCTCCCGATGTGCACACCAACTATGATCCCGACATTCCTTGTCTCCAAGCCAAACTCGATCGTCTCGCTCCCCTCACCACCGCTGACATTCACTATTTGAGGATTCGGGGATATGAAACACCGTTTTATCACCACAACCTGCCCACTCAATATCTCGCTAAGCAATGTAGTCCCCCACCGGTCCAATCCGATCTAACCATCTCTCTTCTCCAACAAATTCTCGAAGGTCAACAACGAAACACTTTAGAATACGGCAATTTCAAGACCGAGATCAACGATAAACTGGATGCTTCTTATAACTTCCTCAACGCCAAGTTTCAATAAATGGCCTCCCACACCCATGCCATGGACCTTCGCCTCCAGAGAGATCTCCTCGGGTCCGAGTCATCCTCACGCCCCGACCTTATCATCCTCCTCTTATACGCCGGATCAAGTCAATGCTATCACATTACGTAGTGGCAAAGCCTTACCACCACGGACACACATCGGGGACGATGCAAATCCAAGTTTGGGGGTGTTTCCACCGGAAAAAGTGTTACAAGACGAGGAAGAATACGAGGAGAGGGAATTACCTCATACCCAAGACAAAGGAAAAACCGTTGTCAACAATGAGCCTCCACCAAGCTACATCCCGCCACCATATGTACCAAAGCTACCTTTCCCAAGCCGATTTAAAAATCAAATCATGGAGAAATATCGAGCTCAATTCGAGGAACAAATGAAAGAAGTCCAATTTGCAATGCCACTCATCGATGCTTTCATGGACGCAATCAAAAAGAAACTAAAGGATCTCGACGGCAAGGTCATCCTCACCAAAGATTGTAGTGCCATCATTCAAACTTCAAACCCCACATCCAAACTACAAGATCCAAGAAGTTTTACAATTCCATGCTCTTTAGGCCCTTTCAAATTTGATAAATGCTTATGTGATTTAAGAGTTAGCATTAGCGTTATGCCCTTTTCTGTCGCTCAAAAACTGGGATTCACTGTGTTTAAACATTGCAGGATTTCCATTGTGCTCACCGATAGGTCCATGATAACACCGGTCGGGATGCTTGAAGACCTCCCCATCCGCCTTGGATTAATAGAAATCCCCACCGGTTTCATCATTCTGGAAATGACGGAAGAACCAAAGGATCCCCTTATCTTCGGACGCCCTTCTTGGCCACAACAGGTGCAATAATAGATGTCAAGTAAGGGAAGATTGACCTCCATATCGGAAAATATCAAGTCCAACAATATGATATGCGAGAAATCCTGAAGAAACCATCAATACCGGATCACGTTTTCAGCATAGACATAATGGACGAAATCGCCAACAAGTACATAGGAGACTTTGGGCAAGAGGACATTATGCAAAAATCTCTTGGAGACGACCAAGGCAAGGATGAAATCACCGCGACCCAAATTAGCAGCATGCAACGACGACTAAACTCTCACAAAGCTCTACTAGACGATGTCAGATTCTCGAAATTACCTCATACCGGGAACAACAAATTTACCACCTCGGGAGACACTCCCAGAGATGACCCGTCACCCAGAACTGAAGCACTCGATTGGAGGGAGCTGTAAGCTCCCAAAGTCGAGCTAAAACCCCTTTCGAAAGGGCTCGGGTACGTTTTCTTGGGAAAAAACTTCACCTATCCCGTTATAGTGAATGATGCATTGACCGATGGTGAGATTGGTTGCTTGGTGACTGAGTTAAAACATTTTCGAAGAGCCATAGGTTATTCTCTAGATGATAACAAAAGGATATCCCCATCTTTATGCATGCATCCAATTAATCTGGAAAATGAATCTTTATCTTCTGTCGGGCACCAAAGGAGATTAAATCCCAATTTATAGGAGGTTGTCAAAAAGGAAAATTTTAAACTCTTACACGTTGGAGTGATATTTCCTATAGCAGAAAGTAAATGGATATCTCCCGTGCATGTTGTTCCAAAGAAAGGCAGTATCATAGTCATTAAGAATGATAATGACGAGTTGATTCCCACTAGAACTATAACAGGGCATAGGATGTGTATAGACTATAGGAAACTAAATGCTAAAACTAGAAAAGATCATTTCTGATACACGGCCCTACATAAAAAACGCGGCTGGCACGTCGTTCTCTCAATCCCTGCGTACGAACATTACCAAAATGAGTAAGGTTATTAAGACAGAATGAAGAAGAGATTCAGTCGAGGGAGAAAGGATAAAAGAGCTTCAGTCGGGTATGAAGAAGAGATTCAGTCGGGGTCACCGGGTATGGCTTTGTACGGTACGCCGGCCGTACACGGGAGATTAACGTTGAGTTTTCTTGACCAAAGCGTCTTCAAAGTTGCCGTCCTCTGGGGAAACTTGCTTTAAGGCGAAAATATGAAGATCAATCGAGAGGCTTGGCGAAAATGGTGAGATCTGGTCAGGGAATGACGGAGGTGATCGTTGGTGCAACAGGTACGGCCTCGTCGACCGTACACGAGGAAACACACTCGTCGTTCTTCGACCGTTTGGACTCCGATGATGAAACCCTTTGGTGGATCTGAGTCTTGTGGAGAATAGTGAAGATGGATCGTGACAGAACACCAAAAGAACGACGTTGGTACGATGGAAACTCTCGGACTAAGAACGCCGTCGATGGAAGCTCGATGGAACGCGATGATGGTGGAAACAGAAAATGAAATGGAACGAAAGAGGTTTGGATGTGATACACCAAACCACGTAATCCTAAGGGATATGACACACCCTTAGGTTGAACTCTCAAGAGAGAAAAATCTCATCTTACTCAAAATTATG
>OVAO01002611.1:0-12475 GCA_900406285.1 Biscutella auriculata
AAATGATAAATTTATGAGTGACTAAAATTTACTACTACTAAATTTATAAATATATATCCTAATTAGATTGTAACATTAAAGTTGTTTTTCAGATTAAAATCAGTAGAAATAGTCTTTTTAACAAGTTTTTCATGGAAAAATTGATTAAATATTTAAAGTTGTTAAAAATAGTTGTAAAAATCAAAATAATCGCAGAAACGTGATTTCTGTGTAAAATAATTCCTATCAAAATTGTAGTGAAAAGACAAAATTTCTAATTACTTTTATACTACAAAATTTAAATAAATGAAAAAATTATAAATATTTTCTCCGTTCCTCTATAAATAATGTTTAAGGAAAAAAATATTATTCTAGATAAAATAAAATTTCAAGTTTTCAATGTAAAATTTATTACAAATATTTTGTTTTTTTGACTGTTTATATTCTACATATTAATTTATTATTTATCAAATTATAATTAGATAAACATTAATAAATGATGTTTTTATAGAAAAACACAAAATTTAGTGATTTATTAATCTATGTACATACTTTAAACATAAAAAAGAGAGAATATTATAATAATTTATGTTAGTATGGTTAATATCTTACCATCAATTGTTGATAAAAAAGACAAGGAATATCAGTTTTAACTCTAAGCCATTGTCTTCCATAGATGTAATATAGAGTTATAATAAGCTATATAACACCAATGTTTGTATTGTATTTAGATGAATTTCTAACTTTCAAACTTGTAAATCTTATGTATATTATATATTGTCATAATCATATTAGCTAAACGACATTAAAAGGATCGAACAAACTTCGAGAAAAACATATCTAAAGGACAATTTCACTGTGCCTTTTCAACTACCCATAGATATTTTTTTCACCTAATTTTGGACTTTAGAGGACTATATTATGGTATACTCGTGTATAATTACAAATTTACAATAGTATCTTCTCAAAAGGATTATTACAATAGTTTTACGAGCTAAATTTCATTATCTTATACCTAAAATACAAAAAGAGTCGGAGAAGTAACAGTGGATCCCCATATAATGCAGAGAAAAATGGACTATACATCAAATCAGAGGAAGATTACTTACTGTAATTGATTACTATTATATGCTTTTTTGTATGAATTTCACTAGCCGACCCTTTTATGTTTTTTTTTTTTTTTTAAATTCGGAGGAGTTCGAATCGAAGTCCTAGTTTCTCCCAAGGCCGGAACCTGTTCTTGCTAATATCTGTAGTGGCGTAAAGCGACCCTCCCAAGTGTCTCGGTGACTAGTGGGAATCGAACCCGAGGGGGGAAGGAAGAGAAGAACCCCCAAAGAAAGACTCGAACCACTAGACTGAACGCCAACCCTTTTATATAACGGCGAGAATATCACAAATTTTGTTTTGTTAACAATATAATACGCGGATTCAATCTCAAATGATGTTACTGGTTAAATTTGTGTGACATTAAACTACATTTGTCCTGGTTAAATATCAGAGATTTATGCATTACTTTTTAAGTCTATTATATTTAGTGTAATACTTTTGAAGTTTATCAACATTCTTTGAATAAAAATACCAATTAATTACCAAGGAGTTATTGATCTAGTGATGTTTATTTGGTCTACCTCGAGTCCCTAGTTCCAATCTTTTTGGAAGAAATTTAAACAAAGTTTAAAGCTCGTGGAGATTTGTATGAGTTTTGGTGTATAACTCTTCGAAATATCATTTAACCATCTTGTCTAATTTTCAATTTTATCGAATATCGTTATAATAATATCATCATTTTTATAGATATATATGATGCAAAATAATGAATTATTATCTACTGAATTAACATTATCAAAATATAATTATCAAAATCGCTCAGTTTTATGGATTTTTTGTCAATGGTTTTTATGGACTATTATCCACCAAATCAACCTATTTTCCAAAAATACAAATTCTAATGTTTCACAAAATCTCTCAGTTTTTGTATTATTATCCACAAAATCCACTTAGTTTCCCAAAATTCTAAAGTTTTACAAAATATCTTTGTTTTCAAGGACTATTATTCACCAAATTAACATAACTTCTCAAATACAAAATTCTTTGATTTTACAAAATCTCTTTGTTTTTATGAACTATTATCCACCGAATCAACATAATGTCATAAAATATGTTATGAGTATGATTCAAATTCTCAAAGTGTTGCAGTTTCAGGAGTCTGTCTGTGTCAAATGTCTGTTGTGTGAGAGGAGTAACCGACCGGTACAATTCTGAAACATGTGATTGAAATTGTTGGTTATTGTGGTTTGATTCAAGTGACTCGATTATCTCAGACTTTGTTAAAAAGGGTTTTGTCGAGGGGAAATAAGTCTTGTATGATAAGGATGTTCTAGGTTTTAGAGACACTCTATTTATATGTTTTTGTCTTCTTGTCTCTTATAAAGCAAGCTGTTAAGTAGAAATCTGAAACCCTAGAAGAGTAAGCTTTGCAAAATTATTGTGCAAGCTAGTCCTTCGTGGTTTATTCTTCTTTATAATGGATTGTCGGATTGATCCGACTCGAGACGTAGGTTTGATCACACCGATCAGACTGAACTGGGTAAACAACTCTCTAGTGTTCTTATCTTGCAAAACCTGCAACTCTCAGTGTCTTGTTTGTTCAAACAAGTGTCCAACAGAGTGGTGTGAGTTTTTCTTTGATTGTTTGAGAGAAGCTTCTGTGCGTGAAACATAGTACCGTTTTATTATTGTTTCCAACAAAATACAAAATTCTAGCATTTTAAAAAGTCTCTCAAGTTTTATGAAATATTATCCATGAAATCAACACAATTTCTCAAAATTATAGCGTTTTATAAATGATCTATATTCGGTGGACTATTATCCAACAAATAAGCATATTTTCAAAAAAAAAAAACATAATTATAGCGTTTCACAACATATCTCGGTTTTATGGAATATTATCCACCAAATCAACAAAATTATCCAAAACACAAATTTTAGCATTTTAAAAAGTTTTAGAAATTTTGTGGACTATCATAAAATAATTAGCATAACTGTAAAGTACAAAATTCTAACGTTTACAAAATCTTTCATTTTATAAATTGTTATCCATCAAATTTGCAATATTTCCTAAAATATTTTTAGTGTTTTGCTAAATCTCTCATATTCTGTAAAATACTATCAACCAAATCAACATAATTTCTCAAAATTATCGTTTTATAAAATCTTTCAATTTTTGTGGATTTTTATCCACCAAATCGACATATCTTCACAAAATACAAAATTCTAGTGTTTCACAAAATATTTCGATTTGTGTGTACTATTATCCACCAAATTAGCATGATTTCATAAAATCCAAAAATCTAGCATTTTAGAAATTCTCTCAGATTTTACAAATGATTATCCACGAAATCACCATAGTATCCCAAACTACAAATTTTATTATTTACAAAATCTCTCAGTTTTTATAGAGTATTATCCATCAAATCACCATAATTTACCATAATACAAAATTCTAGCATTTTACAAAATGTCTAAATTTTGTGGTCTATTTCCCACTAAATCACCATAACTTCTCAAAAACAATTATAGCATTTCACAAATTATCTCAATTTAGTGGACTATTATTACCCACAAACAAAATCACCATATATTACCAAAAATACAAATTTATATCATTTTTTAAAATCTCTAATTTTTTATGTACTATTTTCCAAATCAGCATAATGTCCCAAAAATACAAATTCTTTTATTTACAAGATCTCTCAATTTTTGTGGAATATTATCTACTAAATCACAACAATTTCCAAAAAATATTCTCTCTATTCCTCTATAAATAATGTTTTATGTTTTTATTTTTGTTTCATTTTAAGTGATGTTTTCGATTTCCATTGCAAAAATTTAAAGCTAAAAACCATTAATATTACGCAATATAGTTTTTGATTGGCTAAAATAGATGAAGTTAATGGTATTTTTTATGAAAAAGAGATAAACTAAATGATGTTTTTCTGTTTTATTACTTAACGTGAAAAACTCTTAAACGTCAAATAATAAGGAACAGAGGTAGTACAAAATTTTAGTGTTTTACGAAATCTATCATTTTTATTGACCATGATCCATCAAATCACCTTAATTTACAAAAAGAAAGAAAAACCGTAGTGTTTTACAAATTCTCTCAATTTTTATAGATTATCCATTAAATCACCATAATTTTTCAAACATATTTTTCTTAACATTTTACAATATCTCTCAACTTATTTATGAACTATTATCCGCTAAAACAACACTTCCAAAAAAAATAAAATTGAGCATATTTTATAAAATCTCTCAGATTTCATGGAATTTATCCACTAAATCCTTATAATTTCTACAAAGATACAAAATTCTACCGTTTTACAAAATCTTTCAAATTTTATAGACTATTATCCATCAAATCACCATAATTCTAAAAAAATATAGAATTATAGTGTTTACAAAATCTATAATTTTTGTGGACTATTATAGATCATATTATAGATCAAATCATCATAATTTCTAAAGAATCCAAAAATTATGGTCATGTTATGAACTTTTAGTTTTCAGGGCAATTTATTTCGGTTAATTTGTGAACTTTTTAGTTATCTTATGACTAAGTATATATCAACATTTTGGTTTCAACTTTACATTAGTAATAGTCGGAGGGTTTGATGTATTGTTCTGGTTAGAAACAAGTTTATTTCCATCGTTTCACTTTTGTTTAGTTATATATGAAGAATGAGAAGATTCATCACCATAGCATTTAGCCGGAATCAGATGGGATGTAGCAGACGAAACCACTTATAACTGTGTTCTAAATGTCCAAACATAATTTGTTAGAAGAAAGTGTCTTACTTTTGAAATATGGATCCTGTCTATCGTGATGAACTCAATGGAATCAGCATCAATACAAATACACTGAACAAAACTCCATTTTGTTTTGGTTTTGAAGAACTTTCTTTTGAGTTTTCTTCTTTAGATAAAGTTTTCTCAGGAGAAGCATTTCCTTTATTGTACTGTGTCATCATTAACAAATGTCTCTCCTTTGGGAATTGAGATACAGTTGCAGAAATACCATAAACTTCAGGCACACAGCAACACTCTTGTGAGTGATGTGTGAAGGTAAAGCTAAACCATTTGCAATATCTCTTGCTATTTTATCTTCCTCAGATTTCCCGGTTCGACCAAGAGACAAAAAGTTACTATATTTTGCTTGCGGCAGAAAACATCGTTATTCGATAGTAAATCAATCAAGAAAATGAACTTTGATATCAAACACGTAGAGACAACAATGTCAAAGGTTAACAATCATCCAAGATTCAAGAATAAAGAAATTAACAGAGAAGGAAAACTAACTAAGAGAGTTTCTCAATCAGTTTGAGCTCTTTAGCAACTTCAATCATACTACTCACAGGTTCGTATCTCTCGTTTCTTACACATCTCAACGCTAATTTAAGAAATGCTTCAACCTGTAATCTTCTTGAAACCAGATCATCACCCGATGCATTCCATATTTCTTTATCAACAATCTCTTCAAAACTATCTTTCTCAATTGTCTTAGACACATGATCTTTAAGCGACATAGGAGTCTCTTCTGGTCCCTTGAAAACAGCAGTTCTTCCAGAAAGCAAAACCAACATCACAACTCCGAAGCTATAAATATCAATCTTCTCTGTAACTTTCCCGGTACAGCAATAAGTTGGATCAAGAAATCCAATAACGCCTATTAAATAGTCTTCTACATATAGTTCTCCTTCTAGTATGGCAACACAGAACTTGAAATCAGAAAGCTTTGCCGTCCAATTCCTGTCTATGAAAATGTTAGTCGGGTTTATATTCCGGTGGACTATAGTCTCAGGAAACGCCGTGTGTAGATAAGTCACAGCACTTGCTATCTCTTTCGTAATCTTCAATCTTACTTTCCATGACAAAACCTCTCCACTGGAGATTCCCCCGTCACTATTTAGGGGACCGTGTTCTGTGTATTGGTAGACTAAAGCCGGAAGATCAAATTCCAAGCAACAACCTATAAGCTTAAGAGAATTTATGTGTCCGCTCATTTGTGACGACACGGAGATATCGCGATACGCTTCTGTGAAGCTCGAGAGATTCTGACTCGACCATTTCTTAATCGAAACGGGTCTGTCTTCGATTGCGCCTGTGTACCAAATGAATTGATACCCACATGAGATAACTCGGCTATCAGAGAAATTGTCGGTGGCTTTGAGAATCTGATCGGAGGAGAAGCAACTAATCGGATTGGTTTTTCCGTCGAACGAAGCGATAAGCTCCTCTAACAAAATCCCTCCGTTCTTCAAAACGGATCTTGTCTTCTCCTTCTTCTTGCTCATTATCCGATACTGTCGGAGAGAGACAGAGTTTGACTTAAGAAAGGAGAAAACTTGATTTGTTCTTCTTCAAATTCTAGAATATTATTATCTACTAGGAGAATATTATATTTATATATGTCACTAATAAGAAAACTGTTAGACAACAAACTTTTAAATTTATATTTTTTAATTATCAATCTTTTATATATATTTTTCTCAATTTTAATTTTAACTTAATAATCTTAATCTAATTCATTTTATGTTTTCAAAATGATTACTTGTTTCTCTTTTAATTCTAAAATATTACAATACTTTATTAGTTTTTCGAAACTTTTTTACATATATATATATAAATTATTTTATTTTCATTTTTATTTTATCATTTTGTATCTACTTAACTATATTTAACATCTCATATTATTATTTTTCGAAACATTTTTATATAATTTTAATAGCTGTAGTTTCTCTTCTTCAATTATAAAATAAAATAATATAACTAGATTAAACCATATAACTCTTTATCTCTGACATTTCTCTCTCTGACAATTTTATCTCAAACGATTTCCGGCTAATAACTGCTTCTTCCGTTGTGGAATGCTACCGGAACAGGTTTTCTGATGGTGGTTCCACTACGTGTTACTCGTCCCTCTGTTGGAATCGTGATGAAATTTTTCAACGATATCCCTGTCATTCTTTACAATGGCTATTAATATATAAGGCTACAAGATAATCTTTTCTACATACTTCTAAAGCGAATCACTTTACAATTTTTACTATGGCTGATAACATCAGACGTCAGATGCATATGAATGATCTGGGTTCGGAAGATCCCCCAATCTGTTTACCGATTGATCTTGTGTCTGAAGCTGTAAACGAAAACAAATACATCATTGTTGGAAGGCCTCTTATTCCAAGAAAACAATCCATCTGTGTCATCATCTAGTCTCCCAAAGGTTTGGGGGTTGGAAGGCCAAATCAATGGGCGTATCATTGAAGGAAATCGGTTTTCAGTTTGTATTCCCCTCTTCGGAGATGATGGAGTTAGTCATTCGCAGAGGCCCTTGGGCGTTTTCAGACAGAATGCTCGTTATCAGACCATGGGTTCCTTCGATCAAACCTTTGCTCCTCAATACAATTCTATTTTGGATCCAAATAAGAGGAATCCCCCTGCAGTGCCTTAGCTACAAACTGATCCATTGCATAAGTGAATCGCTTGGCCATATCCTCGGCATTAAATATGATCCTGCTGCAACCTCCAGAGTTGACTTTGTTCACGTACAAATCGAGTGAGATGTTGAGAAACCTCTCAAATTCAAGCGTAACTATCAATTCTACCCAGGTGTTAACACTCCTCTTACTTTTTTATTTGAAAGACTAAGAGGTTTTTGTGAGACTTGTGGTAGTTTACAACATGACTCGAGCTATTGTAATATTGAAGACTTTGGTGTTGAGGGTTCTGCTGATTCGTTAGCTAGATCAAGACCAAATGACCACATCGCTCAAGCTATAGTAACGCCGGTTGCAAGAAACCAGACTATCAATGCTGATCATGACCAAGGCTCTTCTAACTATGAGGGAACGATGCAAAACTTCAATATGGGAATGATTCAATCCACTCCCCAAAGCTTAGTCCCAATATTTTCTCCTCTGCCGAACACTTGGAATGATCAGAGTATTGGTGAAGGTAAAAAACAAAAATTATCTTTAATAAATTATGATCCCTCGGATGCTTTTATGGAAGAGGGTCAAGGAAGTCATGCTGCTGTGAGAACTCAACTTAACATATCTGGATCTGGTAAGGTGGGCCAAAAACCACCAAATGAGCCATGAATACATCATGTTGGAACTGTCGAGGGCTTGGTAATGCCTTGACAGTTCGACGCCTTATGAAAATATCGAAAAGATATTCCCTAGACATTATTTGCCTATCCGAAACAAAGCAACAGGATAATTTCGTTCGTGATGTATGTACTCGATTACAATTTAGTAACTACTTCATAGTTTTTCCGGTTGGCCTTTGTGGAGGTTTAGTAGTGATGTGGAAATCTAATGTTCATGTTTCTGCAATCTCAAGTTCTCTTAATATTGTAGACTGTCTTATTAATTTCAATGAATTTTTGTTTTATTTGTCGTTTGTATATGGAAATCCAATTCGTAACAGAAGAAACTATGTTCGGGAATCTCTTCAGCGTATTCATTCAGGTAGAAGAGACCAACCTTGGTTAGCCATAGGTGATTTTAATGAGATTCTAAATAACAATGAAAAAAGGAGGTCGTGTGAGATTAGATTCATCTTTCTATGATTTTAGGCAAATGGTTGAAGTTTGTGATTTTGTAGATCTCCCTTTTAATGGAGACCGATTTTCTTGGATTGGTAACCAGGGAGCTCATTCTGTATCTTATTGTCTTGACCAGAATTTTGCTAATTCTGCTTAGTTCAATATGTTTCCAGCTTCCTTCTCTGACCGAAGTTGAATTTCGTCGTGGTCGTTTCTACTTTGATAGTAGAAATATTGATAAAGAGGGATTCAAGGAATCCGTTATTAAAGGTTGGAATGTTGTAGGTCATTCCTCGTCTTTAAATATTCCTATTTCCCTGCGCATAAGTTCTTGTCGTAAAGAGATTAGTCGTTGGAAGCGAGCTAATAAAACAAATTTTGCAGAACAAATAACCACTTTGCACAATCAGCTTGATAGAGCTATATCTGAGGGGACCTATACTATCGATGAGATATATCAGATGAGGTATCAATTAAACCAGGCGTATATTGCTGAAGAAAAATTCTGGAAAATTAAGAGCAGGAATAAGTGGTTACATGAAGGAGATCGTAATACAAGATTTTTTCACAATTGTACAAAAGCTAGAAGAGCTCATAATTGTATTAACTCTATTATGGACTCAAACGGAATCTTGCATCATGGAGATAAGAAAATTGTTGAAGTAGATGCTGAGTATTTCCAAAATCTATTCCAAGCTCCCATTAATCGGCCTCATGCTGATGTTTTCAGAGGATTTGCGCCCAGGATATCAGAGGCGATGAACAACCAGTTAATAGCTCCAATAACGAGTGATGAAATAAAAAATGCAGCGTTTGATATTGGACCTCATCGCGCACCAGGTCCAGACGGCTTCACTGGTCAGTTTTACCATAAGTACTGACCTGAAATTGGTTCACATATTATATCAGAAGTGAAGAACTTCTTTAATACAAGTGTGATGTGCCCATCGTTCAATCATACAAACATATGCTTAATTCCTAAACTAAATCCTCCATCTACTATGTCAGACTTCAGGCCGATTTCTCTTTGTAATGTCATTTATAAAATTATTTCTAAGATATTTGTTAAAAGACTACAAGGTCACTTGGATTGAATTATTTTTGAATTTCAAGCTGCATTTATCCCCAGAATAATTATATCAGATAATATTATCATAGCTCATGAAGTCTATCACTCTATTCGGGTTAGAAAACGACAATCAAAATCATACTTAGCTCTAAAAACAGACATATCAAAAGCGTATGATAAATTAAGTTGGTCGTTTTTAAAGGATGCAATGATTAATATGGGATTTTCAGACCAATGGATAAAGTGGATAATGAGTTGTGTTACCTCCATGACATACTTAGTTCTTATTAATGGATCGCCTCATGGAATGATTTACCCATCTCAGGGTATCCGTCAAGAGGATCCATTATCCCCTTACTTGTTTATCATTTGTGCTGAGGTCTTATCACATATAATGTCCGGAGAATTATCTGAAAACAAATTGAAAGGAATCAAGTTAAGTCAAAATGGACAGCCATTGAATCACCTTCTCTTTGCTGATGACTCTTTATTCTTCCTCCCTGCTTATTCGTATAGCTGCAGAAGAATGAAAAAAGTGTTAATGGATTATGAAACAGTTTCTGGGCAATCTATTAATTTGAACAAATCTTCAATAACTTTCGGTTCCAGAGTTCCGAATAACAAGAAAACTCAGTTGAGAAATATTTTAGGGATTTTCAATGAGGGTGGTGGAGGTAAATACCTAGGATTACCTGAAGCCTCTGATAAGAAATCATCTAAAATGTTCGATCATATCCTCAATAAAGTTCGTGAGAAAACATCCAATTGGAGTCTACAATACTAATCATAAGGTGGAAAAGAGATTTTGCTAAAATCAATAGCTATGTCCATGCCTATTTACTCAATGAATGTATTCAAGATTCCAAATAAGATTTGCCTAGCTATCACTTCTATGCTTTCGAAATACTGGTGGAGATCTAATGATAATACAAAAACGATGCATTGGTGTTCCCGGAACAAATTGACAATCCCAAAGAAAGAAGGAGGGCTTGGGTTTAAGGATTTAGACAAGTTCAATGATGCTCTATTAGCTAAACAAATATGGAGAATCATCAAAAATCCTACTTGTTTAATGGCGAGAACTATCAAATCTATATATTTTCCTAATCAGGATATCCTTTCTGCTAAAATAAAACCAAAATCATCATATATTTGGAAATCAATGACAAAAGGCAGAGATCTTATTTTGAAAGGAATGAGATATAATATTGGGAATGGTACCAACATCAAATTTTGGTCTGACCCCTGGCTATTAACTGATCCTCTTAGAGCCCCAAAGCCTATAACTGATCATCCTGAAGATTCTCTGCTATGTAACTGGTTCAATAACCTTTAGACGAACTGGAATGAAGAAAAGGTTTGGACAGGAAGTGGTACCAGAAGATGTTAATCTTATCTTAGCGATAAAAATCTCTACTACATCAAATCAAGATGAAATTGGTTGGCATTATGCTGATAATGGATCGTACTCAGTAAAATCAGGTTATTGGATTGGTACTCATAATAATGGAAATAATCACAATCAAGCTCAGAACCAATCTACTGATATTAAGAAATCGATTTGGAAACTCAAAATCCCAAGTAAAATCCATCACTTCCTGTGGAGTATGGTAAACAATACCTTAAACATTGGATCAAACTTAAAAAAGAAGACATGTGACTCAAAATTCCTTATGTAAGAGATGTTTCATAGAAGAAGAACCTGAGAACCACCTGTTTTTTGGATGCGAATATGCATTGGCAATTTGGAGAAGATCGGGTTTGCCATCAAGGAGTTTCCTAAATTCAAGTATGGATTTTTACACTAAGATTCAAGACTGTTTTCATATGATTTAAATCATGCCCTATCTCACTATAATAATCTCCCAATTTGGATGTTATGGAGAGTATGGAAATCTCGCAATCAGTATATATTCCAATCCAAAGACATTTATTGGATCACAACCTTGCATAATGCTACCCAAGATTCGCTTGAATGGAAAAATAGTAGAGTTCATGAGACTTATGTAAACTCACCTTCGCTAGAGATTCTCGAATTGAATAGGAGTTGGAGAAGACCAAAACCAGGCTGGATTAAGTGTAATGTAGATGGTTCTTATTTGGGTCCTCAAGAAAGAGCTACAGCAGGTTGGATATATCGAGATTCTAGAGGATACTTTGTGGCGGCAGGGTAGGGGACTGGGAGATTCACCTCATCTGCAATTGAAGCGAAAACTCAAACATTAGTTCTTGTGATGCATTATTGTTGCGAGAGAGGCTTTGATAAAGTTGCTTTCACGATGGATTCAAAACAGCTATTTGAAACCCTAACCTGCCAAAAACGCTTGTTCTCTCTGCGAAATTGGATTCATGACATTGAAGAGTTGAAGAATAAATTCTCGCAAATAGAGTTTCTTTGGACAAATAGAGAATATAATAAGTCTGCGGATGCTTTGGCAAAGAATCAAAGACAATCTGGTGGTATTCGTTATGTTTTGAATGTTTGTCCCCAATTTTTAGCAGATATGGTGTGTAATGGAATCTTTGGCTGAAATGCCACAAAGTAAAAAAAGTAATTCCTATATGCCACCCACGAAAAAAATGATTTATTTTGAATTATTTTTAAATAAAAAAAGTGTTCAAATACTATTGTGGCTTTAATGAAATCATGTAATTACAATATGAACCTGGTTTTATCAATCTAGAATCGATCCAGATTGAAAATCTTAAATCCACTCTAAAACTAAAAATCCTTCAGAGAAATTAAATAAATTGAACCCCAATTTTCAAATTCATCTCTCTTTCACGCGTAGAAATTGAAAATCTTGAATCCT
>OVAO01002612.1:0-12474 GCA_900406285.1 Biscutella auriculata
TAACCCAGATTCAAGCTAGTTTTAGATTAGAATTCACATGTGAATTATGCACTCGTCCATTGTGTGCGTATAAACTCAATGGATACTAAGTATTTTTCTTTTTTCGTAGATATATAAATCTTAAAAGAATTGTAATGCAATATTTGAAAATGTGAAAAGAAACTATACTATTTTCATTAAGACCCTAAACAATATATATTTTTAGTATATTTATTTTCTTATGTCATCATCTTATTAAAGAGTAAATCGAAAGAGATGACAAAAAAAAAAAAAAAAAGAAAATCCGAAGTNGTATTAATATTGGTTGGAGGACCCCAAGTAGGACACGTTTCGATTCCTATATATATATATAAACAATTTAGCTTTCAACCTTTTTTCGGTAGAGCCATGATAGATAATCATTTATATGATACAGATATGTGATGGGTCTAAATTCAATTGTTTAGGTTTTAAAGACAAGGATGTGTGTTTCTAGGCAATCTAGGTTTTTTTCTCAACCATGTATTATTATTATACATTACAACCATGTAATTATATAAAATTATAAAGATCTAAGATTATCCACATCAATGGATCTTAATTAAGAGTTCTTAATAATATTTTTACAAATCTCATTCAATTAAAACCCCTACATATTCATTAGAGATTCTTAACAAAAAAATATGAAACAAACTATCAAAACTTAAACATATGAAACATTACTATCAAAACTTAAACATATGAAGCAAACTATCAACCAACATAAACATTTCAAGCAAACCATCAAGCTTAACACATAAACGTATCACTTGTTCATTCTTAACTACTTGTAACATCAAATCATGTACTCAAACCTAACATCTATTCATGTACTTAAACCTAACAACTAATCAGCTACTTAAACCTACATTAGTGACTAAACCATCTACTCTCTACTCTGATCTCCCATAAGCAAAAGCAAAACCAACAACATTAGTCTAACCATATGCAAACTTGAAGATTGGTGCCAAGACTGCACATGGGGTACTGAAGTTGAGATGCGATATAACTTTTCCTGCTCCGTGTCTTGCATTGCTGCAGATGACAAAAAGACGTTTAATCTTTGAAACAAGAAGAGCTACTCAAGAGACAAACACAGATCATCTATCATAAAAAGTATGCTGCATACAAAGAAATAAACAAAGCAAAAAAGAGAATATTTTCTAAAAAAATCGAAATACATTTAGTCAGTTACCTCCAACAAA
This sequence comes from Biscutella auriculata, assembly GCA_900406285.1. Lineage (NCBI taxonomy): Eukaryota > Viridiplantae > Streptophyta > Magnoliopsida > Brassicales > Brassicaceae > Biscutella > Biscutella auriculata. Next base: position 1,224 of record OVAO01002612.1, read on the forward strand.
GACTTTTGATGAAGACATGCATCGAATGCTCTGTAACATTGAGTTAGAGGTAGTGACATGGGTGCTGGTCTGTCTAAATATCTTTACAACTTTACTTAAGAAAGCCATGTGGCATATGCTCGTATTCTGGGGACACTGAAAGAGCATTCACTAGGTGGTTATGTCAGACCAACAAAGAGACAAACTTATGAATACACATTCAATCGACAATCTATGTAAGAAAAAGACCATTCTTTCATAATAAGTTGAAGGCAAAACACAATAAGGGAACACGGTCGGGTCAACTCACTAAACCCATAAATCGCATCACTCAGTAGTCAGAAGTTAGAGCCATGAAACGGAACATCAACTAACACATCTAAGCTCTAAATCAGATTTCCGGGGTTTTTCAAGAGAATCAAAAACGAAGAATTAGCAGAAAATCAACAAACACACAACAAATTCAGTTCATGGTCAACGAATGAAACATGAGACTATCATATTGAATCTGTATAATCAATATAAATAAAAAACTTAAACTGAAAGAAAAGAAGAAGAATCACATAGACTGTACCTATCTCAAGGCTTTTACGGACACGATCCTTCATCATCTTTAACAGATTAATAGTCTTCGCATAATCCTTAACGATAAATCATTTTTCGGCGTCATCTTCCGGCGTTATCTCCAACGTTAGGCTTTCGCCTCAAAATCGCCCTCTCGAGCAAATGATTTTTTTTTTACTGAATAAGCGAGAGAGAGACGAACCCCACTCATTTTTGGCTTCTTTTGCTCGCTTCCAATCTGCTTTCGACACGTCATCGCTTCTCATCATCGCTTCCAATCAGCTTTTGACATGTCATCGCTTCCAATCAGCTTTTGACACGTCATCGCTTCTAAAAATCTTAATTCATAATCGACTCTGGGTTTTCTTTTTTTCCTTTTTTTTGGGTTAAATGGCCCAATATATCGACCCTAAAAACTCTCTAAAACTCCCATTGTGGATGCTCTAACATATTTAATTATAAAATCCAAACTTTATCAGCCGATATTTTTACAGGTCAAAATGAAAATGAAACTAGTAATATCTTCTAAAAAAGGGATTTGAAATTTGGTTTATTGAGATTAAGTCATTTTTTAGAATGTATACGTAAGAGATTATAGAGTTGAAAGCAATCATCATAAAAGATGACACTATTAAAATTCAGTTTTCTCGCTTTCATAACTGTTTTTTTTAAAGCAAATCTTTTAACCTTTTGTAGGACTTTCAGTGACAAATTTATTGAAGATCCTTAAATTAGGCTATTACCAGACCTATTAACAAAACACCAATCAAAACTAGCAAGATGAGAAAACCAAAACCGAAGAAGCATCAATGAAGCACCAGACCACAAAATCAACCATACAAAAGCTTCATTGGCGGTACCTAGTAATCGGCATGAACCAACAACATTTACAGGGAAAGAAAGCAACTTCTCTACATGTTGAGCTTGAATCCATTGAGAATGATTCATAATTACTAAATTGATAATCTCTAGAATATAAAATCGATGACTTTGAAACAACATTGCATTTCGGATTTTCATAGTCTCTAGGCTATAAATGCAATGTTGCAAGCGAAAGCAATAAGTGGATGGGTCTTCAGAAATGGTTTGGGTTCGTTCCAGGGGGCGGGACAGGGGGAAGGATCACACACGAAGACTGCTTTTGAAGCCAAATTCCAAACATTAGTAATGACTATTCAATCGAGTTGGAGTAAAGGATTCCGCAGAGTGATCTTTGAAACGGATTCTAAAAAATTAAGTTATTTTGTTCAAAACTGGTTGAAAGAGATTGAATTTTTGCAGACAAAATTCACAAAGATCAAATTTAATTGGACAAGAAGGAAAAACAATATGCCAGCTGATATTTGGGGAAAGCATCAGAGACTCTTTCATACCCTGTTTCAACTTTTAACTCTGTTCCAGATCTTATTAGTGATGCTCTGTATCGTGACTCCTTGGCTCATATTTAATACTAATATAAGATGTTAAAAAAAGCAAACTGACTTGCATTAGGAGAATTATAATTGTTGAGCGCAAATAAAGATAACATATTTTCAGGCAAAAACTCTTATAATATACCCAAATCTCCTTTGTAGAGGACAAAAGAACAAAAGATGTTTGATTGACTAAACTTCTGAGCTGAAATAACACATGTTATCAATTTTTATACATCGACTCTGCAAGATTATCAAACTAGCAAACCACAATGCAATACTCTCTATAGGAAGTGTCTATGTTTTGGCAGGGTATTTAGTTTCCATATGGCTCGGTACTGATAATTGGAAATTAACTGGGAATGATTTAATTCTACTATTCGCTTTCTTAGCTTATGATAACTCATCTTAACTGTATATTGTCCAGTTCTTGAATGATACCAACACATAAGACTTGGCCAAATTAATAAGATATGACGAACATTTTCAAGTTGAAATAAAGAGTTAGCTTCATCCCATTGACAAGATCTTTCTCTTAGTAAAGAACAAACTCTTAAATTAGGATCCATGGAAGCTTATGTTCAAGAGGAGACCTAGGTGGAACAGTGGGAAGCCAAGGGTCCTTAGAAGATTTTATCTTTCTTCTTGTTCCACAATCCGTTTTAAATCTTCAGAAATAAGTTTACTAGCTTCAAATAAGCCTCTCTAAGGATGGCTAGGCTGAGATCGACATGGAGCATCTAAAAGAAATTGAGAAGGAAAGTATTTAGCTTTGTAAATTCTTGCAAGCAAAAATTGAGGCACATTCAAAATTCTCCAACTATGCTTAGTCAATCATACCAAGTTAAAATCTTTAAAGTCCTTAAACCTCATACCTCCATTGTCTTTAGATTGGGTAATCTTGTGCCAAGAAACCCATAGAATTTTGGATCTAGCTTTCTGAACAGACCAACAATATCTCCTATTACTCTTGAATTTAATTCAAGAGATTTTGAGGAAGCATGAAATAAGACATTGTGTAGGTAGGTAGCGCTGAAATCACTACCTTAATCATAACTTCTTTTCCAGTTGGAGGAGATAAAAACTTAGAATATATCAGCTATCAAACTTATTTTCAATTCTCTGCTTGATGAATAAAATATCTCTTTCTTATTCCTAAAAATTGCTTCTAGTAATCTAAGGTATTTCCCAAATCTTGTTAATCTTTCAACCCTTGTTTCTCTTATAATTTCATCTTGCAGATGCAATGGAGTACCTTTTGAAAAAGAGACTGCCGATTTAGAAAATTGACAAACTTATCAGAAACTCTTTCATATGATTGCAAAAGCCTCAACAAATTTATGCTTTCCCATAAAGATGCTTGACTAAAGACTAACGATTCATCTGCAAACAGTAAATGGGAAATTGAAGGACTTGAACGACTGCTTGCTATACCATGAAGGAGATTATTGCTCAAAGCCTGTTTAAATAAGGCTGACAAGCCCTCTGTAAAATTAAGTATAGGAATGGTGAAATAGGATCTCCCTGTCGAATACCTCGAAAGGGGACAATAAGATCAATGGATATACCATTCAAAGAGGGACAAGTCACTGATGACACACAATTCATGATCCAAGAACACCAAATTTCTGGAAAAAAAGCTTATTATGCATCATTCCCTCTAGAAACCTTCATTCAACTTTGTCAAATGCCTTCAATATGTCAAGGTTTAAAGCCATATAGGTTGAAGTTTTTCTTTTCGTTTGAAAGGTATGCAATAATTTATGATTGATCAAGATGTTATCAGAAATATGCCTCCCATAAATGAAACACGATTGTTGCTCAGAAATAACACTGTCTAGTCAAGGCTTTAATCTTTCTGCAAGAACTTTAGATATTATCTTGTATATAATGTTGCACTAATTGGTTGATAATTCTTAAGTGACTTATGATTATCTATTTTTGGTAAAATACATATATGTGTATGTTGATTCATGAATGCAAATACCCAGTTGAGAATAAGTTTTAAATATGATCAATCACACTAGGACAAACTTTCTCCCAATTTTTCTTATAAAAACTTACTATACACCAATTTGGACCAGATGCTTTGTCATCATTGAGTTGATGAAGTGCTCTTACAATTTCCTCAATAGTGATTGAACATGTAAGTTGAACATTCATAACTTCTTTAACAATAGGTTGAACTTCATTTAGCAAGACACAGGAAATACTGGAACTTTTTGAAGTATAAAGCTTGGTGAAATAAGCAGATATTTCCCTTTGAATCTCTTCTTCCTCGACAAACGTTTCACCCTTCTCATTTTTAATAGATATGATTATGTTATAAGCTTTTCTTTCTTTAGCCTTTGCATAAAAGTTTTGTATATTCTCATCTCCTTCCACCAACCATTGAATTTATCTCTCAGTACGCTAATACTCTTCTTTAAGTCAATATTCATAGATGAGCTCATTCTTGAGAATCGTAACACTACCATAATCCAAATGTTAACTTTCATAAGCCTTCGATAATTAATGTTGAAGGAGCTTAATCTTCTGATCAGAATTAAGGTTGCGCTTTGCTTTACAACGAGATAGAATTCTCCTATATTTCTTCAAAGCCATATGAAATCATGGTGAAGGAATATGTCTACACTCGTGATTCCAAGTATTTTGTAAGACATGTTTCACTTTTGAATAGATTTGTCATCTCTTGTCATAACGAAATAAATGTGACAATCTTCATTTTCTCCTATTTGTATCCAAAAGCAAAAGAGTATGGTATGAGTCTTAGAACTTATGCAAAAGCGTAAGGGAACAAATCCATCCAATCCATTGACGCAACAACTCTATCAATTCTTGAACGAACAGAGTAATTGTGTCTTTGCCATACCCATGTGAATTTACCACCAATCATTTTTACACCTTGAAGACCTAACATATTGACCATACAACATAAAAGAGCAAAACTACCTTCAGATTTGGATGGCCCATCCATTTTTTACTATGATCCTTTATATTGTTAATATCTCCTAACAAAAACAAGGGAAACCTTATAGAAGACCCTAATTGAACTCTATCAATCAGAAAATGTCAAAGCCACAACCTACAGAATGACCATATACATAAGATATCTTGTACATAATCAATTCATTCCTTAATTAATATTTATGTAAGATGAAGAGACGACTTTTATGAAAATTCACACACGAAACCTTGAAGAAACTGACTCAATTGAACCAGACCGGACTATATTGGATCAGACCGGCTCACGTACACCAAGGAAGGAAAAAGGAAATTCAGCTAAAATATAGGGAGTTTATCAACAAGTGAATAAAAAGGGAAGTCAGCTAAAATCCAGGGGGTTTCTAGTTTATCAACAAGAGAAGCTTGCTGTATAAATAGAAGACTCAAGGGATTCAAAAAGTAATGATTTTGAAGAGAAGAAAAAACCAAGCTCAAGAGAAGAAGAAATATTCGTCAAAGTCACGATTCATAGTTGTGCTATCAAAAGAATAGGATCTTAGCATTGTGTTCTTAATAATCTAGGAGATTGATTAAGTGTCACAAAGAGCTAATAAATTTATTGTTTCGGGTAGTCTTTATTGTTAGGAATACAATTACGTGAAACAATCCAAGTTATTTGTAACAGTCTTTGTTGAAAGAGTTGTTTCAAATAAAGAGAAACCTATTCAATATCTCGTTTCCAAGTAACACAATAGTGTTGGCCACTTTGTATCTAAGTCTATTTTTTCAGCGGATCACCAACCGTTACAGGTGAGGATCCTGAGACAAAGGATTAGATGGAAAGTGGACGCGAATTAGTGGCTGTCCAGAAGCCTGTAATACTGGACGTGGATAACTATGGGCATTGGAAAGCTCGGATGAAGCAAATCATCAGAAGTGTGGATGAAGATGTATGGACTGCAGTGGTATCAGAATGGACAGAACCGACACAACCTAGTGGAACTGATGCAAGCATCAATGTCCCAAAACCAAAGTCGATGTGGACTGAAGATGAAAAGAAAGCATTGAAATTCAACTCCAATGCCCTATCAGCTATATTTGCTGCAGTTGACCTAAATCAATTCAAGCTCATCCAAGGATGTGAGTCGGCTAAAGTTGCTTGGGAGATTCTGTTAAACTCGTTTGAAGGAGACACATCTGTGAAGAGAACGAGACTGGATCATCTTGCATCTCAGTTTGAAAATCTAAGGATGGGATCAAACGAATCCATAGCCAGCTTCAGCGCGAGGTTAAGTTCCATGTCACATGAAGCTACAGTGTTAGGTAAACGATACAAAGAAAAGAAACTGGTCAATAAACTGCTGAGATGTATTCCAGAAAGGTTTGCAGCACATAAGGCGGTCCTAAAGATGGTTATGGATACAGATGAGATGAAATTTGACAAACTTGTGGGGATGCTCAAGGCAGAGGAACTCGATTCAACCGAGGACTCAAATAACACGGATAGAGGGATTGCTCTCGCTGCAATAGAGAGTGAGTGTCGTATTCAGAAACTGGAGGAAAGTATGAGTCTGATGGCTAGAAAATTTGGGAAAATGATGAAGAAAATTTAAGGAAGAAATCCGAGTAAAAACTTTAGATCAACACAAGACGGGCCAAGATTTGACACAAGACTGAACAATGGGGATAAACCAGGGTGAAAACGTGACGGACAATGTTTTGAATATGAAGGCCTTGGAAACTTCAAAGCAGAATGTCCTTTCACTAAGCGAAAGGAGCTTCGATGTGCTACATGAAAAGGTTTTGGTCACAAAAAGGAAGAATGCACTACTGAAGGAGGAAAAACCCTTCATAAGCTTTAGTGATTCGGATTCGGATCCGGATGAAGAAGAAGAGATGCTGAATTTTTTCGCATTCATTGCTCATGAATCACAATCTGTAGAATCTGACTCGGATGGAGAAGAGATCGATCCAAAACAGGAATACAAGACTTTGTATAACAACTAGGTTCAACTGAGTAATGATTATCTCATACTACAAAAGGAGCAAGCAATGTTAAAGTCTAAAGTCAACATTCTTGAACTAGAACAAGGCAAAACGGAAGAACTCACGAAAGATGAAGATCATGTGGCTAAGCTAGAACGTGTAATCAAGAATCTTGAATATGAATGTCGTGATGAGAAAGCTAGAACACAGGAGTTACAAGAAGAATTGTCTCAGAAACACAAGCAAATTTGTATGCTCAAGCCGATAACTTGGACAAAATCTTAGGCAATGGGCAACCTCCAAAAGCTCGGTGGGGTCTTGGATATAATGGAAACGTACAAACTGGAGCAAACGAGAACCGCATGGTCTTTGTCGCAGAAGCAAGCAATAGTGAGAAAAAACTGGGTGTAAGCAAACTGTGCAATCCCAGTGTCACACAATCCTTGAGTGACGGTGAAATTAAACATGTTGTTCTCAAGAAAAAGAGAGTGTGCTCGTTCTGCAGAAAAGTTGGGCACATACAAAGGAATTGTTATGCCTTTAAAAATAGGGTCAGAGATGCATGGGGAAGGAATGGATGTTTCCCAGAGCCAAAGAAGTTTGGATACGTTTGGATTAAAAAGGGATGTATCATTCGAACAATTGAAGACATAGAGGCTGAAGTTGACTTAACGCTGGAAAATGAGGAGGAACTACCGTGCAATGTGGCGTATACTACAGTTAAAGGACATGACAACTCTATATGGTACTTCGATAGTGGTTGTTCGAGACACATGACAGGGAATAAATCTATCATTCACGAGTACAAAGAAGCAAATGAAGGAAAGGTTACATTTGGAGATGGAGGTCAATGACGCATTATAGGACATGGGAAACTCATAAGTAACGATCATCCTCATTTGGAACAAGTGTACTAGGTGGAAGGTCTCAAGGCAAATCTCATTAGCATAAGTCATTTATGTGATGAAGGGTACAATGTTAAATTTACCCCAATAGAATGTCACGTTATAAAACCAGATGATATTGACATTGGATTAAGTGGAGCATGATCCAGTAACAATTGTTACATGTGGAAACCAACCTCCAACTGTCTCATTGTTGAAGAGTCACAGACATAATTGTGGTATCGGAAGCTTGGACATATGAACATGTCTAGGATGCATAGACATGTAAATTCTCAAGTGATCAGAGGAATTCCAAAGCTCGATCAAAAAGAAATCATCACATGTGGTGGATGTAGTAAAGGAAAACAAGTCAAAGTTCAACACAAAAAGCTTTCTAACATTGGATCAAAACGCATTCTTGAACTTGTGCATATGGACTTAATGGGTCCAGTTCAAACTGAAAGTATTGGGGGAAAGAGGTACATCTTTTTACTGGTTGATGATTTCTCCAGATTCACGTGGGTACGATTTCTTCGGGAAAAACGAAAAGCAGCTGAGAGTTTTAAAAATCTTGCACTGCAACTGAAAACGGAAAGAGGCGGAATTATCCATATAAGAAGTGACAACGGAGGAGAGTTTAAAAATTAGATGTTCGAGAAAATCTGTCAGACACAAGGTATTAGGCATCAATATTCTGCGCCGAGAACTCCACAGCAGAATGGAGTCGTCGAACGGAAAAATCGAACCTTGCAAGAGATGGCTCGAGCCATGTTACATGGGAAAAATGTGGTAACGCGATTCTGGGTAGAAGCCATCAGCACCGCATGTTACATCATAAACCGTGTCTATGTAAAACCAGGAACCAAGATGACACCGTACGAAATCTGGAAAGGGAAGACACCAAACCTTAACTACTTTCATGTATTTGGGTGTGTTTGCTATATCCTAAATGAAAAAGACAACCTAGGGAAGTTTGACTCGCGTAGTGATGAGGGAATTTTCTTGGGATATGCAACACATAACATGGCATTTCGTGCGTATAATCGAAGAACACAAATGATAGTGGAATCCATAAATATTGTATTTGATGATAAGTAAGTCGTGTATCAAGAGACTCTCTTGAACGAGGATCCAAAGAATGTTAGTGTCACAGAAACTCCTGTTACATCAGCTGAAGAACTCAAGGAAGAACAATCACCAGCAAGTAAGGCAGAACTGCGGGTACCCATAAATCATTCTGAACAAGATGTGATCGTACCATTAAATGAAGAACGAGTAACTCGCAAGAAACAAATCAACTTCAGAGAAATGGTTATGCTTGCAGAACTTATTGAATTTGGTTGCTTTGTATCTATGGTGGAACCCAAGAAAATTGATGAGGCCTTGATGGACGAGTTCTAGATTGGGGCCATGCATGAAGAGTTGGAACAGTTCTTTCGATTAGATGTATGGATCCTTGTTCCAAAACCAAAAGATGTAAACATCGTTGGAACCAAGTGGATCTATAAGAATAAAGTCGATGAGACAGGGGAAGTCACTCGCAACAAAGCAAGACTAGTTGCTCAAGGATACTCGCAAGTTGAAGGTATTGATTTCGATGAGACATTTGCTCTAGGGGCAAGACTTGAATCAATACGCCTACTGCTCAAGATTGCGTGTAACCTCAAGATCAAGTTGTTCCAAATGGATGTTAAAAGTGCATTTTTGAATGATCTTCTCAAGCAAGAAGTATATGTGTCACAACCTAAAGGATTTGAAGATCCACAAAAGCTTGATCATGTGTATAAGCTAAACAAAGCTCTCTATGGGTTGAAGCAAGCACCTCGGGCGTGGTATGATAGACTTACTCAAGTCCTTCTCAAAGACAAGTTTATTCGAAGTAGTGTGGATAAAACACTGTTCATTAAACGAATGGATTCTGATCTCTTAGTGGTGCAAGTGTATGTTGATGACATCATATTTGGGGGAACTCGACAGAGTCAGGTAGATGCATTTATCACCAAGATGACCGACGAATTTGAAATGAGTCTCGTGGGTGAATTAACATATTTTCTTGGACTATAAATACATCAGAGAGAGATCGGGATCTCTGTGAGTCAAAGCAACTACGCCAAGAACATGATAACTCGCTTTGAACTTCAGACAGCCAAACCGTCTAAAATTCCTATGAGCAATACAACAAAATTATGGAGAGATGAGGATGGAGAGAAGGTGGATGAGAAATTGTATCGAGGAATGATAGGAAGTCTTCTGTATTTGACTGCTAGCCGACCTGACTTAGCATTTAGCGTAGGTGTTTGTGCTTGTTTTCAGTCATCACCTCGGATGTCACACCTTGCTGCTGTGAAAAGAATTCTGAAGTATGTCAAAGAAACACTCGAGTATGGACTCTGGTTTACAAAGGACACTACACTAAATCTCTCTGGCTTCTGTGATGCTGACTGGACAGGGAGTATTGATGACAGGAATATTACTTCAGGTGGTTGCTTCTATCTTGGTAACAACCTTACTGCATGGCACAGTCGAAAGCAAAACTGTGTACCCTTGTCAACTGCAGAAGCTGAATATATCGCACTGGACAGTTGTTGCACTCAATTACTCTGAATGAAGCAAATGTTGGAAGATTATGGTCTAGAATACTCTGCTATCTCTGTGTATTGCGATAATCTGAGTGCCATAAATATCTCCAAGAACCCTGTCCAACACTCAAGGACCAAGCACATTGACATTCGACATCACTTCGTCAGAGAACTCGTTGAAAATCAAACGGTAGCAATCAGTCATCTCTCGAGGGCACAAAAGTTAACATACATATTTACGAAGGCACTGGATCTTAATATATTTCTGAATTTTCGCAAGGTCATTGGTGTATGTGATGTTAGTAGTCTCTGAAGAAAGATGTTGAAAGATCAATGAGGAGTACATCGAATGGGTTGGGAGATCTATGGCTCTAATTTAAAAAACAAATATATATATATATATAATATTCGTACACATGGGGCATGGTGTAAGAATATAATAAAGAGGATTAATCGTGGCTTGCTCTCATGGATTTGGGCCATTTTTCAACATGGGTCGTGCATGTTATGGGCCTCACGATTAAAAATCAATCGATCCCAGTCAGAGTGATTGTGATCACGAATTGAGGGATGGATCATGCCTCAAATAAATCTTGGACTAATGGTCTTGGGCCGTAGCCCACTTTACTCAGGCGGGAAAAATCAGAGAGAGAGACATTTCGGTTTCATCTCACTTCCGCAGTTACTAGCTGTGACAAACCCTAATTTTTTTGTCACAAACATATTGCGCCGTAATCTCTTCTCTCTGATCATCTCGTGAAAATGCCTAGGACAATGCAATCTGCCGCTCGCCATGAAGATCCCGAACTCCACATCCCGCTTGTCGACGTCATGAAGCATCTTCGGAAAAGGAAGAATCATGCTCCGACAAACTCAAAGGATGGCTTTCCATCTCCACCTC
>OVAO01002613.1:0-10344 GCA_900406285.1 Biscutella auriculata
ATGAGCTGAAGTGGTTTATGAGGCATCCTCAATTTAAGCATTTTTTCCATGTGCATAAAGACCAACCATAGAATTATGGGGATGTGGTTGTTGTGTCTCTGTATGACGCGGACTGATAAGCGAAAGGAATGTTGGTTTGTGGTGAACGGGGTACCCATTCGGTATTCGTTGAGGGAGCATGGTCTAATTTCAGGGTTATATTGTCATTCGTACCCTAATCGTTATGAGCAGATGGGGAGTACGAATTTCGTGGAGAGACATTTCCCTATGGGCTCGAAAATAACTATATCGGCGGTGGAGGATAAGCAGAAGAATATGGCGGCCCCAGCTGATGGAGACCGACTGAAGATGGCTCTTTTATTCTTCTTAGGGTCTGTTTTGATGGGGAAGAAAAAAGGTGGTGTTATGGGAGCGTCGATGGACTCCTTCCTGTTAAGGGTAGTTGATGATTTGCAGTTGTGCAAAACCTTTCCTTGGGGTCGGCTCACGTTCATGGACAACATCAAAAAACTGATAACATGATGGAGACATTCAAAGGAGTTGTGAGAAAGAGTTGGATGTTCCCCAGTTTCGTCATACCTTTAGAGGTACAACTTCTTAACTTATGACACAACTAGATATTGCAACTTTTTAAGTCTAATTGTGTGTTTTTGTAGTTGTTGGCTTTTGAGGCAATTCCGACCTTCCAAAACATGTTTAGGGAGAACAACGACCACATACGTGGTGGGTGTCCCAAAATGTGTAAATCGAAGTATAAGACATGGCCTCCGAAAGGATTTTCCTTCGAAGAAGTCAATGAGGGTCTCAGTAGAACAAAGGTAAAACTGGTGAAACTTGGTTTTAACACTTGGTGAAACTTGGTTTTAACACTTGGTGAAACTTGGTTTTAACATTTCCAATTTTTTCATTAATAGGACATTCAAAGCATATTAGTACCGACGCGCCCCGAGTCACGAATCCTCTTGCCTCAGATCATGTTTAACATCGAGGAAGGAGATAAACCTGATGATATTGTTGACAATTGGATGAAGTTTTTGCGTGAGGACAAGGTTATATGCTGGAAGGACATCCTCGAGAAAGATGTTGCAGTTCGAGCGAATGTCATTCCTCCTCGCATCACCAAGAAAATATGAACCGAGTTGATGCACCTCTAACCCCAACTGTGGATCGAGTTAATGTGGCCCCAACCCCAACTAAAGATTCTATTTGAAGATGGATTCAATGAAATGCGTGATTCGATGAGTGAGATCAAAGAGAAGGTGAGGGAGCTAGATGGACAAGTGAAGAGTTTAGAGGAGTGTAGAAGAGAGTTTAGACGTCATGGTGATGACGACTTTAATGACTATGATGTCGGTTTTGGTTGGAATGGCCCGAGGACAAGGGAGACTGTTGAGGCCGAGGAGGTTGTTGTGGTGACTGAGGGTATTGTGGGCGAAGGCGTTGCTGTGGTGACTGAGGTCGAGGAGGTTGCTGTGGTGACTGAGGCTACTGTGGGCGAAGGCGTTGCTGTGGTGACTAAGGAGGATGAGAAGATGGATGAAGAGGAGAAAGATGAGGAGGAGAAGGATGAAGAGGAGAAGGATGAAGAGGAGGATGAAGAGGAGGATGAAGAGGAGAAGGACGGAGAGAAGGATGAAGAGGAGAAGGATGAAGAGGAGAAGGATGAAGAGGAGAAAGATGAGGCTGTTGAAGAGGATGGGAATGACTCCGAGCGTACACATTCAGAAGGTTCACAGAGGCCTAGGGAGAAAAGGAAGAGGAAGGCTTCAAAGCATATCATCAGTCCGTTAATGCAAGAGCAGAACAAGAAGAGACGGCGAAATCTGGTAGAAATTGGTGTCATTTGGCAAAACTTGGTGTCATTCGGTAAAACTTGGTTTTATTTTCAGTACAACTTGTCAAATTGGATGTTTTTTAATCCTTTATTTTGGTACAACTTGGATGTTGAAACAAATTCTCGAAACAAATTTGTACCAGTTGTACCAGGTTTCACCAAATTTTCAACAACAAAGTCTAAAAAATAAAAGACTCAAACAAGCTTTATGAGTGCAAAGAAGACAATGAATCCTATAACAACTAGCATGTGCATCATCTTCAATCCTCTCTTGGCTTCCAATTTCGCTTCCAATAGCATATCTTCACCCATCTCTTTCGTGAAATCCAAACCTTGTGAATGTGCTTCTTCGAGTCTCCCAATTCGGGCAATAAGTGCCTCCCATTCCTCTACCAATGCCTCATCGAGCCACTTGAATACATGATTATCGTTCTTAAGCTACATACAAATAGAAATTGATTTTAATCGAGTACATGCTAGTTAATAAAATGCAAGTTTTCCATACCAATCCTTTCACTAGTTTGTACCAAGTTTTCCAATCATATTGCACTAGTTTGTGTCAAGTTTTCTAATCCTAACAATTGCACCAGTTTGCAGCAAACTCATAAACCAAATAAGCGTATAAAGAGATATGAGAAACCTTACATAGTTCTTTGCATCAAACTCACATCGAAGATATCTACGATTTGGATTGGATTCTGATTTTGAAAATTTGCTCACAATTGTTTCTCCACACCAACAACGCTTAGCCACGCCCATACCACGATATCTCTGTCCAGNTAATATCTTTGTCCAGATGTAACACTTGCACTCGATCCTCCATTACTCGAACTCATCTACAAAATCATGATATCTTTGTGTCAGTCATCTTGATTTTCGTAAGAACTCAAAACCTCAAAATCTCAAATATCAGTCACGAAATTTAAGACAGAGGAGACCGAAATCCATGAGAATCAAGTTAATCTTACACTTACTCTTCAGATTTGGCGAAATTAAAAGAGAGAGTGTAGAGATAGTTAGGGTTCTTGGAATATTATTTGGGAGAGAGAGTGTAGAGATATAGTTTAGAGAGAGAAAGTGTAAAAGAGAGAAATGAAAAATCTGGGTATTAGTAAAAAAAATGTTGGAAAAAATGAATTTGGCGGGAAAACAAAAGAAAAAAATCGTTGGAGTGAAACTCAAAATTTGCATTCTTGATTGTTTTTTATACAAGTTGCACCAAGTTGCACCAAATTTCCATTCTTGATTGATCTTATAATTAGTTGTATTGTAACAAACATTAATTTTTTTTGTCGTTGCACCTCATAGTATATGTAAATGTAGTACATTTACTATGTTTTCATGCAATAATATGTCATATACTACATTTTTTAAAAAAAAGTCATCCCAACAATCACTTGTCCAAGTAAGTATTCTTAAAAGTATAAGTTAGTTTGCTAGAAAACTTTATTAATCATGTAAAATGTATGGTTATTTTTTTTCACGGTATATATTGCATTTGATTGATTCCTATTATTCACAAATACGTAGATGAGTTATAAATACGTGTTTGAATGATTGTATCTTATACCCTATACTCTAAATCCTAAACCCTTAATAAGCATTTGTGTCGAGTTGTACCTAGTTGCACTAATAAACACTCAGTTGTACCGAGTTGTACCTAGTTGCACCTTATACTCTAAACCCTAAATACTCAGTTTTACCGATTTATACCTAGTTGCACCTTATACCCTAAACCTTAAACACTGCGTTTTACCGAGTTGCATCTAGTCTAACTGTATACCCTAAACACTCAGTTTTACCGAGTTCCACCTATTTTAACCTTATACCCTAAAAACTCACTCAATTTTATCGAATTGCACCTTAAACACTCAATTTTATCGATACAAACGCAAGTTTTACCCTAAATAAAATGCAAGTTGTGCCAATAAAATGCAAGTTTTACCAATAAAATGCAAGTTGTGCCAATAAAATGCAAATTTTACCAATACAAATGCAAGTTGTTCAGACATGAAAACGTCAATGGCATACAATAACTTGTAAACTTCACGGCTCAGTGCTGGTGTTGCTCTCGAACCACCTACCCAAGTTGGCAACTCTCGNACTTATGCGGCACAATATAAATCGTATCGCAATAAGCCAATGTCCACTGTTCCATCAAATAATATTTTGAGCACAAGTCCGGTAAACTGATATTTTCTCTTCTATCGTCTTGGTTCATATGTGTAAAGGTAGCGGCGATTGTATGGACACATGGATATTTATCAATATCAAAACATCTACAACTGCAACTCTTCTCTTTCAAGTCAACCAAGTAACTATTTCCATCACGTCCGATGACATTGTATTCCATCTGAAACAAGTTTAACACGTTCACGTTCAAGTGCGTTGCAACCTTAGCTCATTTATGTAATTCCTTCTCCACAACAGGCAAAATTTTTCTCGCCTCCGGTGCAACAACACATTCCTTTCGATGCTTATTAAACCATTCAGCAATTTTGCCAATAATACAGTCAATCATAGGAAGAAGAGAGTACTTTCTCGCATTCTTGAAAATGGCGTTTATTGACTCTACACAATTAGTTGTGTCTATATTGTACCTCTCTCCTGGGAAATAACAACATGCCCGTTTTTTCACAACCACACTTCCATGTAGATATTTCGCAGCGGCTTTATATCTGTTCTTAAATTCACCATACCCTGTCTCGAATTCAGCCTTAGTATATATCTGAGCGCATTCCCTGAATTTCTTGGCAACCACGTCCTTGTTCACGTTAGTGACTCTTGTTCTCACATTTTGAGATATATGGAAGATACAATACCCATGTTGCGACCTTGGGTACACATCCGCTATTGCCTTAATCAAGCTTTGATTTCGGTCTGTAACAAAAACCAGTTCGGTAGAATCTGGTACAACTGTTTGCAGTGTCTTGAAAAACCAGGTCCAACTTGCATCTTTCTCTCCATCAACTACTCCAAATGCAATGGGATAATGATGGCGATTGGGATCCTGAGTTGTTGCAAATAGGAGCACACCACCAGGCATGGTTTTCAAGAAGGTTGCATCCACAATTAAGATTTTCCGCATGGCTTCAAACCCTTTAATGGAAGCTCCCAAAACAATAAATAAATACTTGAATCTTCCTTCCTCATCCAATTCCAGACTGGTTTTCGTTCCTATATTCACCTTTTCTAGCATGTGAAGATAACAAAACAATGACTTGTAGCTTTCTTCTGGATCACCCCACAACTCACTAGCCGCTAGGTTTTTTCCTTGCATCGAATATGACACATCTGCACCAAGTTTTCCCTTGACCAAAATCATGAGCTGTTTTGGAGGCAGGGTGGCAAATTTACCTGCATAATCTTCCTTCACCAGAGAAGCTACCATTTGTGGTGTGCATTTCCCTCGGGTCATGCTTGTACTTTCCCTTGCTCGAGAACATGTATGTGTCTTCCTATAAAATATAACCGAGAAACATTCTGAATCTCCAATCTTTGCACCTCGTAAATACCAATCACTACCTTTCTTCGCCTGAACACACCTTACCATATACCGCTTCTTATCAGACTTCACAGTAGCAACACCAAAATAATTATCATGTGATGCTCTCTCAACTAATTCTTTCAAAGCTTTCTTGTTTGCAAATTCTTGACCTATTTCTAGATTCATACCATCTTCCCAAACTTCACCCAACACATTCTCTTCCTCAACATGTGCAACCTCGACAAACTCGGTAGCCAGAACATATACATTAACTTTGTTCTCACCATCACCAGTACCTTCGTTCTCACCATCACCAGTACCTTCGTTCTCTTGTATTGGTGCTTGGTAAAGAGTCAATGCTCCAACATCTACATTATCAGCACAACTTGGGTACAACTCGGTATAATTTACACCCACAGAAATATTTTTCTCCACTTGTGAAACTTGCTCAACATGCTCATCCCGCTCGTTTATTTCCGAAACCAAATTTCTCTCCACGTGCAAAATGCTTCTACACTGTTCTTTATCGAGTGTTGTGAAGTACACATATATGTCGTCATCATCAAAAATACATGCTACTGTGTGCGGCCTGATATTCAATGGAATGTAACTCAGTTTCACCTTAGAATGCTCTATCCCAATATTCCCGCATATTTTATCCACCAACGCCGAATATTTTATCTTATCCAATGGTGTCTTAAACGGTATCCCGTACATACGATCATCATTCTTCCATACATCCTCACCATTGATTTTTCTATAATGCCCGCCATAATCAAAATGTATGTTTATGGAAGAATCACTCATCCTCTCCTAAAAAAAAATTGTTACATCAGTTGTACCAAGTTTTCCATACCAATTCTTTCACCAGTTTGTACCAAGTTTTCCAATCATATTGCACCAATTTGTGTCAAGTTTTCTAATTCTAACAATTGCACCAGTTTGTGCCAAGTTTTACTCGTTCTCGAATACAGTTCTAAAACTATAATAATATTGAACCCTCGACTACCAAATCTGTAATTTCTCAATGCAATATCATCAATCCATCAGTCTAACACTATATTACACCATAATCTACCTTTAAAAGCCAATGAACATAGCAAAAACATAAATATGAGATTTTACCCAAAATAAATCTAATCCTAAGAAAATGCTTGATTTATCATCAAAAGTTATGAATTCTAGCCCAAAACTATACTAGAACAAGAATGAAGTCGAAAAATAACGAGATTTACCTGAATTCTGATGCAAAGTGGACACAAATTGAGCCAAATCTCGAGCTAAAAAATCATTGAGGAGAGAGAGAGATGAGAGAGAGGAGTGAGAGTAAAGAAAATAATGAATTCTGATTGGTTGTCTTTTTAATTGTTTTTTGTATTTTTTTGAATAAAAATTCAATGGAAAAGGGTAAAATAGGGATTCTATATTTCATTAAAAAGAAAGTGGCAATGAGAATTTTTGGTAGCATGAGTGATTAAGTTTTTATAGAAAGTGGTTTTTGATAAAATGACCCAATTGTAAGACAATAAATTTCAACAAAATTTCGGACAAATTAGGCCGTCAAAAACTTTTTTGACAGACTATAAATCAGTTAGAATATAAAAAACTTTGGTTGGCTAAGATTCCGTCGGAATTGTATTTTAACTAGAAAAAAACTGAAATTCAACTTTTATATATTAAATTATTATTAATTTAATTAATAATTAAAATATTGAATAAAAATTTATTAAATTTAAAATAAAAATTATTTTAATTTAAAGGAATTAAACACAATATAACAAAAAATATTGTTTAATGACAACTCTACGGGAAATAAAAATAAAAAGACTGAAACTAAATATGAGATGGGCCGGAACCACCATTCAGAGGAAACAATTTGGACTTCGAGTTAAGAAATTCCTTTAGATACTGGTTTTTGCCTTTACTTTATCGAGGTCCAGCTTGTACTCCGTTAACCGAGGATCCTCCCTCAAGCTCTGAGGGGAAGAAGAAGTCGAGGCGCTAACGTGATACCATCCTAACTCTTAATTACCATCGTCCCTAGTTCACAAGAATTTCCTACAAGGAAAAAAATTGTATTAGAATTGTATTTATAGTAATTCGACTTAAATAGAAAGTTTGATTGTGAATTTACCTCAAGGACAATTTTGTCAATAAGCTCGTTGGACTAGTTCAAGTCGTTTTCCAAGGCTTGGTGTGGGAGCTGACATAGACGCTCATATCTAACATGGGTCATTGAGTCCCTAACTTCTTGAGCTACTGGATCTTGAATCAGACTCGTCGTCTCTTTGGTATGTGTTCTCGAGATAATCGTCAAAAGATCTGGTTCTCCTATTTGGCGAGTATAAATGACAAAAAGTAAATTAATCAGTGATCTTAAGGTTAATTGGAAAATGAGAAATGAAAACGTTAGTTTCTTACCAGTTTATGGGCAACTCGATCGACAGTCCTCGCATCCAAGTTGTGGATCGACATTCCTCTATTGTTCCAATCACCCATGTTGTTCTTTGAATTTGTTTCAGAAACAACATTGGTTGATGACAGTTGCCAATGTTTGATCAGGTTTTTCCAGACCGTCTCGTTGAAACCTTTGGGCATGGCCTTCCCTTTTTGTCAACGCTCCTTCAATTCATAGATGTGGTACTGATACATCGTGGCTGCTTGACGGTCGAACTCACCCCGACTTCTGCCGTAATCTGTGGATCCCAAGTATATTTTTGCTAGATATACTTAAAAGTTGGTAAATAAAAATCAAAATTTATTAAAAGGAAATAATATTGGATTTTACTGTAAAAGTGCAGAATCACAACTTCTTCTCAAGAAGCAGGTCGAAGTACGTCGAATAGCTTTTGTTGAGCATATTGAACATCATATCCTTGATTGTATTTGTAATTTTATGGTTCAAACGAAACTTGAGACTATGAAATAACCTAGTAAGAATTTTTTTGAGGATATATTCATTTTAATTACGGGGGATGGGAATAGACCACGTCGTTTCTAGTTGTACACTCAGAGAAATTCAGATGTAGTGGTTGCGAGAAGACATTTGAATGAGCTCCTCAGTGTTGAAGTGTTGCCATATGGTAGTGTTGCCATATGGTAGTGTTGCCATATGGTAGTGTTTCTCGTCACTTCGGGTTACATAAAAGTGTCGCCTACAAAGGGCAACAAACTCGGAGTTTGTCTACATCGACCGGTTCTAGATCATCGAAGTTCAAGGATCGACCTTAAAAATTCTGGTTTATATTTAAAATTTCAATATTATGTCATTTTTCAAAATCTTTTAACTTTTTAGATAAATATCCACCAAATCATCATAATTTCTCAAAATTCTAGTGTTTTACAAAATTTCTGAGGTTTTGTCAATTTTTATCCACTAAAAAACATATATTTCCAAAATACAAAACTCTAGCGTTTTACAAAACCTCTTAAATTTTGTAGATTTATTATCCATTAAATCATTATAATATCTCAAAATTCTAGCGTTTTCAAAAATTTCTTAGTTTTGTGTAAGTAATTCAATCGGAAATATTCATAAGCCAAACTCAAAAGTTTTAGAAGTTAATTACGAGAGAGTGGGAGAAAAATGGACGAGAAAATTAGGGTTTAAATTTGTTGTAAAAGTACGGTATTCGAGTAATCAGTTCAAACTCGGTTTGATATATTCGGTTCAGCTAGTTGGACATAAGATTTTAAGAAATGTCTGAGTATTTTAATGTCTTGATTCAAATTCAATTTGATTTCAATTCAGTTTCGATTCGATTTGAAGTATTTTTCGACTATTTAAACACAAACAATTTAATACCTAACTATTTGTAGATGTAATAAAAATCAATTATTTTATATATAAACCATCCAAAAGTAATAACCAAAATATTCATAGAACTTAAAATATTTATCTAATTTTAAAGAAAATATTTTTTTTTGTTGGCACACATATTAGAATATATTAGATTAATTAGTTATAAATATAATTAATATTTCATTTTGTTTTAAATATATCGTATACATGTTTGATCTCGATTTAAAATATGTTCGATGAGTTAATTAAATTCTATTTGGTTTAATATCTTTATTAGATTCGTTTCAGTCCACTTAAATTAGATAATTTGTTGAGCCCTATGTTAAACTCTGAGCTTTCTGGTCCCAAAAAAAAAAAAAAAAGAACTCTGAGCTTTAAAGTTGATGCAGGCAAAAAGATGTGTCTTTTATAAATCGTAACAAGACTTTCAAGACTTGGACATTTCGCGAGTACATTTGAGACAATGATTCACATACTACTTCATATACATAGACAATTTTATATATAAAAAATCAATTACTTTGAAATTTCCTTCATGAATTGGATCTTGCATTTGGATAAAGGTTTGGAGAGATGCAACAGATTTTTCATGAGACAACATATTTCTTCATTATCCACTGCTTCATGATGAACCCTAACCATTTGAAGACGAGTTAATTTTCCCAAGAAAAGAGTCATTTGATTAAGTTCTCGACAAGTTCCTTTATAAGCAGTGATCTCCAGAATCTTCACGGTAGATGATGATAGAGAATGAGTCACATCATTCCACGAAAATCGACGACTCCCAGGACTATAAACTTCCCATTCTTTTGTAGCATAGTGCCCAAGACCCTGTAAAAACATCAATATAGAATGAGAAATTAGTATACAACCCTCTCTTCTTCGTCTTCTTTTTGCAAAATACCTTTATGATGAGAGTGTCTAGATGTAGAGAGTTGAGGAGCAGAGATGAAAGCAATTTCCAGAAGATAAATGGAGAGCCATGAGGTTTATCACTTCCTAGAGATAAAGAAACCAAATTGTTGAACATGGGAATTGTTTCACCGCGGTAATATAGTGCCTGAAACATCCACAAAGTCAACTATTCTTATGTATTATTCACTAACTTATGAAATCCAAAAGTAAAGAACGAGATTGACCTCTAGGGCATCAGGAGATAAGCATAGGATCTTGACATTTCTTATTCCCTTGAACAAAGTTGTGACATCACTAGGAACTATG
>OVAO01002614.1:0-12473 GCA_900406285.1 Biscutella auriculata
TTTGAACCAATTTATTATTCTTTTCAATTTTTTCTTAACTCAAAAATTATATTTAATAAAAAGAAGTCTTACAAGAGGTCTTATAAACAATCCATTAATCCGAGAATGGTTAAGTAAAAACCCAAGAAAAGCAAATCTGCTACTACGCCGACGAACCTATGCAGATGGACTACATCTCGCCACAGGGGCAGAGCAAAGTAGGCGATGACAACGAGCAGAGGCTAGCTCAATTTGGGACTGCTAATGAATTGAAACATGCTATAGAATCATATTGAAGCTTCCAAAGTGCACCATCGAAGAAAACTGAAACCCAGCCGCTGCTTTTAGAAACAAAGAACCGATTACAATCCCGTCAAAGGGGTACGGTATCAAGCGTCTTCAAACCTAGGGTACAAGCTTTGGACTGAGAGGACTCAAAGCCACCAATGCCATAGCTTAAGAGTCACGCAATCGGAGTACCCAAACCATCAAACAACGAAATCCCTATCGAATAAGAATAAATCGGACGGAAATAGAAGAAGAATGGAGACCGCTACACAAGAGTAAGATAAGAGAAATCTCTTCTTCACACTGACGTGTGGAGTCCACCAACGGAGTAAAAGAAAATATGCAATAATGAAAGCAAGAATTTCAGAAAGGAGTTTTGTGAGAGAGAATGAGTCTTTTTTATTATTATTCTATTCAATTTATTTCAATGAATTTAATCCAATTCTATTGTTTGGTTTTTGTTGTGATGTTTGAAGAGTTTAGTTTAGAATTTAAAAAGGGAAAATTAAGGGTTCTGCCATTTTTGGGATATTAAAAAGGAATAATTACTAAATCTATACAATGTGGGTGTGTTGAATCTGATCGGGCTATTTTGATTAATTTATGTATAAAAATGATTGTTAAATTGACTGAAAACATTTGGTGAGTAAAACTACTCTAGCCAACCATAATTGAAGCTATTGAGTTTTGTGAATATAAATCAAGTTTTAGACATAACTTTTTTGAATTTCTGAAGGTCAACAACAATTTGTCTTTTATAACATATGATTTTAAAACTCTGATTAAAGGTTAAGTTTTCTAGATGTCATTTAATAAATGTTCCTTAATAGTCTGATCATTCTTTAAACTCAATGTTTATCTAATCATTTACAAATCACAATTTCTTAATTTTCTCTGTATTCTTTTGTTTACAATCTATTTAATTTCCAAAAACAATCAAACAAATTGATATATTTTGGTTTCAATTGATAGAGATTTTTATTGTTTTGTCAATTTTTATGGATTATAAAAGATTGATTCATTAGTCTAAACATTTATAAAGAGAAAGAATAAATATTTTTATGGAAAATTTAAATTTTGATTTGATAAATAGTACGGTCAAGTGGATGACTATTGGATTAATGATAATTGTTAAATTTATTATTTTAAGTTGATGAAAAGACATGTCATAATCGAATTAAAGTGTTAATGTTATTTAAATATAAGCTAGTTTTAAAAAATATGTTATCTATATTATTTTGGAATTCCTTCTGAATTCATTTATCGATCTTTTTACAAAATTGTAGGAAAAAAAAAAAAGGTATCATAAAAGGTGTATATAGATAAGGTGGAGTGTAGTCATAATTGAGGAAAATGTGAAATCGAAGAGAGAGTGAAATGCAATGTGCTCTAGAAAAAGTTGCATTGAACTAAGTGTGGTCCAGTTTATCATGTTAATTCACCACAAATAAATGCATATTTATTAAATAGTTTATTAATCTCTCTAAGCAATTTAATACTATTACATTCCAATTGATACTACGACAACTTCAAGATTAATTTTATAACACACACGTACTCGGAATCCGATCGAGATATATTGGAACTTGAAAAGTACAGTAGAAAGCCTAAATTGATAATCTTAAGAACAATAATATGTTCGAAAGAAGATGAATAATAAGAAAATGTTAGTATATAACATAACATAACATAACAATTGTAAAAAACTATAACATTAAAATCAATACATGTAGGAAGATGGATATAAACCTATAATATTATTATACAGGATAACAAAATAACTGATTACATCGAATATATATTAACTAAAGTCATAATCAAAATTCAGATACACAGATCCTTGATTTTTATTACTTGAAAATCTAAATTTTGTCGAGCTAAAAAATAAAAATTTGTGGAAATGATGAAAAACAAATCTTTGAATCTGATTCGGATTCCAGGTAATTTGTTGACCCTTATGAGCATGCACTTTCAAGATCTAGTAGTGCGAATCATATCGATGATGTAGGCCACAAAAGAAAGCTTTATATCTTGTTCAAATCTGTGCAGTGTATAATAATTAATAATTAATAATCAATCCTAAAGTATTAAAAACATATATTATATTTGGTGGGGATCTAACAAAAAGTTTAGAAAGATATTTTTGCTAAAGATATTTAAAATATATAATCAATTTGAATCGTCGGATTGGGCTTCTGCTCCAGTTCGTGTGAGGTCATGGGATGCAAACGATAAGCCACGCTACTCCCTGATATGTTGTGAGTCGTCGTGGCTATGTTCGACATTGAAAATAAAACTCTATTTAAATAATAATCTTTAATCGTAACGTGAAAAATGTTACTTAAAACTATACGGAATTAAGATTCTTCAAAATGATAGTCTTCTTTACAATTGGTGGATCTTTAAGAATAAAAAAATGGATAATGTTTTATTTTGTCAAGTATTATTTAGGACTACGAATTCTGATCAATTTAAAAGCCTTTTGCCAAAGAGAACGTCCATTGGAATGTTGATTATATACCTTTTACTTTAAGGTACGTCTTTTAATTCACACGTAAAAAGCGAAAGATAACAAACTAATAGTAGTAAAAACATTATGTGAAAAAAGCTTTAGAATAGTAGTAATTATTCAGCTCAATTTCTTGCAACATGCTTTCCTAACGGGAAACTGTTTTTTTTTAAACGCGGGAAACTGTTTCAAAAGGTCAAGAGTTGTATTTTCAGAAAGAAAAGTAGACTTTCACCATAATTATCGTTGATTGTTTCCACTGGGCTTTGAGCAAACATGGACCAGTTTTAAGGCCCATTACGGCACATAGATGATTTGTGGCCTCTAAGAATTTTATCATATTATTACCAAGTTTAAAGGCCATCTTCATTCATTATCGAAATATCTTTTGGCTGATTCTCTTCAAGACTTTGAATATAAGGGGATTTTCCTCGTCTAGATACTGCATCTCGATAATGCATCTTGTTTGAGATGTTATATGTTTGATCACTTTTGATGAATATTTGGATGTTGCATCTGGATGCTAAGATACTTAAACTATCGATATTTAAGATGTTTAAAATGTAAAGTTTAGATGCAAATTTTGCATCTCAAAAAT
The DNA here is from genome assembly GCA_900406285.1 of Biscutella auriculata. Classification (NCBI taxonomy): domain Eukaryota; kingdom Viridiplantae; phylum Streptophyta; class Magnoliopsida; order Brassicales; family Brassicaceae; genus Biscutella; species Biscutella auriculata. The sequence goes on from OVAO01002614.1 coordinate 3,375, forward strand.
TTTGGAATCATATTTTTTGGGAAAAACATAAAATCCCGTTTTTCGGAAACGTTTTCCAAAAACGTGGATTTTCGGAAAAAAAAACAGATTTTGGGAAAAACTCAAATTTCCGGAAAAATGTGGATTTCCGAAAAATGTAGAAATCCAAGTTTTCGAGAAAAAGCGGAATCCCGGGTTTTCGGTAAAAACTCGAAATCCCGGGTTTTTGGAAAAAACATGAAATCCCAGTGTTCAAAGTAAAACACAGAATCTACGTTTTTACAATAAACCTGGGATTTTGCGTTTTTTTGAAAAACACAGATTTTAGGAAAAATGTGTTTTTCGGAAAAAACGTAGATTTCAGGAAAAATGCAGATTTCAGGAAAACCCCGGATTTTGGAAAACACGGATTTCGAGGAAAATGCGGATTTAGGAAAAAAACATGGGTTTTGTGAAAACACAGATTTTGGAAAAAATGCAAATTTCCGAAAAATGCGGATTTCCGGAAAAATGCGGATTTTGGAAAACAAAACTCAGATTTCAGGAAAACGTGGATTTCAGGAAAAACGCGGATTTTCGGAAAAATGCAGATTTTGGGAAAAACACAAATTTCTGGAAAAACGCGGACTTCTGAAAAATGCGGATTTCCGAAAAAACGCAGAAATCCAAGTTTTTGAGAAAAACGTGAAATCCTGGATTTTCGGTAAAAACGTAAAATCCCTGGTTTTGGTAAAAACGTGAAATCCCGGGTTTTCAGGAAAAACACAAAATCTCAGTGTTTAAAGTAAAACGCAAAATCTACATTTTTCCAATAAACCTAGGATTTTGCGTTTTTCGAAAATTTGCATTCTTTTTTAAAAACCCCGTGTTTTCCTGGAAATCCGCTTAAGAGATTTCAGACTATTTCAAACTTTGTTATGGTTAACCACTTGTTAAGTTATGAATATTGATGTTAAGAGAGAAACAGTTAACCATTCGTTCAAAAAAAAAGGAAAAAAGGAAATATATGGTTAACCACCGACTGATTAAGGTTAAACCAAATAATTAATTTCATATAGTTAACCACCATGTTATCTTATGGATGTTGTGTTAACCATAAGAAACGGAAATGGTTAACCATCCATTCAAAAAAAAAAGGAAAAAAAGGAAATATATGGTTAACCACCGACTGATTAGGGCTAACCAAATAATTACTATCATATAGTTAACCACCATGTAATCTTATGAATGTTGTGTTAACCATAAGAAACTCCATAATCATTATTAAATGGTTGTTTAAGGGGTGGGCGTTCGGGTTCGATTAGTACCTCTTCATTTTCCGGTTTTCGAGTTTAGGTTTAGAGGATCCATTCGATTATTTGAATCAGCCTTAAGAGATTTCAGACTATTTCAAACTTTGTTATGGCTAACCACTTGTTAAGTTATGAATATTGATGTTAAGATAGAAATGGTTAACCATCCATTCAAAAAAGAAGAAGGAAATATATGGTTAACCACCGACTGATTAAGCTTAACCAAATAATTAATGTCAAATAGTTAACCACCATGTTATCTTATGAAAAACATGGATTTCCAAAAAAAACGCGAATTTTAGGAACACCACTGATTTTGGAAAAACACAGATTTCAGGAAAAACGTAGATTTCGGGAAAAAATGCAGATTTCGAGAAAAACCCGGATTTTGGGAAAACACGAATTTCGGGGAAAATGCGGATTTAGGAAAAAACGCGGATTTCGGGAAAAGGCAGATTTCCGAAAAATGCGAATTTCTGAAAAACGCGGATTTTGGAAAAAAACTCGGATTTTAGGAAAAACACGAATTTCCGGAAAAACGCGGATATCCGAAAAACGGGGATTTCTAGAAAATATGAATTTCCGAAAAACGCAGAAATTCAAGTTTTCGAGAAAAACACGAAATCCCGGGTTTTCGGTAAAAACTCGAAATCTCGGGTTTTCTAGAAAACCGCGAAATCCTAGTGTTTAAAGTAAAACGCGGAATATACGTTTTTCCAATAAACCTGGGATTTTGCGTTTTTTCAGAAATCCGCGTTTTTTCTTGAAAACCCGGGATTTAGTGTTTTCCCCAAAAAGCTCGGATTCCGCATTTTTTTTAAATCAGTGTTTTCCCAAAATCCGAGATTTTCCCGAAAACCGTGTTTTTCCCAAAATCCGTGTTTTTCGGGTATCCGTGTTTTTTCGTAATTTCGCATTTTTCAGTAAAACGGAAGAGACAAAGTTAAAAAAAAACAAAGTAAAGACTGAGAAAAAAAATGTGTTCAAAATAAAATAAAAACAATATTAAATGGCACAATGGACTTCTCCCCTCCCAAATAGTGATAAAATTAAACTCAAATATTCTAAGCATGTAAAAGATTCTAAAGTGGTCTCATGGTGCAATTAAATTCTCCAACTGGTCTTTCCATCTAAATCACCCTATTCTAGATGATGATAATATGGAGATAGAAATGGTATAACTTGTTCAGGCATATGCAAGTTAAGTATAATCAACAATGCAGTGTTACATGACATGGGATTGATTCGTTGCATAGCGACAAGATCAGAGATATTGAATCTTGGAACAAACAATGATACTTAATTAATAGTGTGATTAAATACTGCCTTTGATTGCAAGTCATGCCAAATAATTGCAAACCGAGAAGTTTGGTGGTAGGAGGCACGTCTCCTGCTCCGATACAATGATTATGAAAGCAAGATATAGTCTGTAAATCAATCCTTGTCTTTGATTCCCTCTGTATAATCCACAGCTAATAACACAGTTACTAGTTTATGGTTTTGTACAATTATAATATTGATCATTGTGCTCTTATAAACCCTATATGTTTTTTTTATTAAAATATAGTCACTTTGAGATTCCAGGTCATAGAAATCGATATATATTCTTAATTACAAAAATTATTATTATTGCGGTATTTCTCCAAGAAAATATATAAATTAATGTGAATTTCACATATTCTTTCGTGAAAGCCACGAAGCTTACAAAGTGAAATCTACTAGATTTGATACTCTCGAATCTCTTACTAGTTTTTTATTATCTACATTATAGTCTATATTTTGTGAATAGTATATAAAAGAGGTTTTTTTTTTTGTCAACTATATAAAAGAGAGTTTTCTTTTTTTTCCTACTTTTTGTGGACCATAAATGGGTTAATCCACTAACCTAAACTCTCATAAATGAGAGGAGTACATGCTTTCACGGAGACTCGACCTGGTAACAGTGATGCCAAATGTTTTATCATTGGACTAACGTCACTTGTTATATAAAAAAGATTTAAGTTTGAGTTATTTTATCTATGGCAAACCTTTTTTTTTCTACAATTTTGTAAAATTGCCAGAAAATCCGAAACTGCATAAATTAGCTTAAAATTCTTAAACTTATCTGAAATCTGAAACTTTCATCAAATAAGTAGCCAGTAATTTTTTGTAAAACTACTAAAATCTCCGTCATACAAAGAGTTTTAAAAGTTTCATTAGTGAGGTTTATTCAAAGGTGTCAACATATCTTTGCTCAAAAAGATATCAACGTGTTCAATGAGTAATATTTTCTTTATTTATATCTCAAGAATCAAGAATAGTTTTTTTAAGAAAGAATTATTCAAATAGGTAACATTTATCTTGAGTTTGTGCAATTAGACATTTGATAATTTTTTGTTATAATATGATTAAATTAACATTAATCAACATTTTTAAATGATTTAATGCATACTTTAATTATGAAATCGGACATTAAAAAGGGAAAACCAAATATATTACATCTATATTATTTATGCAAGTTTACTTAATCAATAATTAACAACTAAAAATTAATTTTGGTAACGCTTATCACACATTCTGAATCTCATGATCATCATCTTCTTCCCCGTGCCAAACTACTCTGTTCATCGAGTTTTTCTGTTGATTCACGATCGCCATCTGTTTCTCTACGATCAACTGCATTCAGTTCCTTGTTCTCGACGATAAACTACATTCAGTTCATATTTCTTGTGATTCACGATCACCATCTTCTTTTAGTGCAACCAATTCTCAAGAAACAGAACAATTTCGGTTGCGAAAAATCGAGAATTCAACTCCATTTACGCAAGACCTCTGAGGTATGTGTTCTATACTTCGAATCCAGATAACCCTACGTCTCCAATTACGTGAATTCGAACATGAAACAGAAAACGTGTTCTGGACGTATTCCAGGATCCATAAGACGTTAGAGGCAAAACCGCCACTTCTCTGAAAGCATGGTGCTTGCCTCCTTCCTCCTTGGAGCCAGTCAGGTCAGGTAGCTGGCATTCCTTAGCTAAAGAAAAGCAAGGTACTCTGATTGATTATTTTTGAATTCTAATACAATACAATTAACAAAACAAATCCAGAACACGTGTTCTGAATGTATTCTGGATCCAGAAGAAGTTAGACGTATTTAACAAAGCAAGTCAGAACACATATTCTGGGTGTACTCTGGATCCAGAAGAAGTTAGGTAATTAACATAGCAATCCATAACACGTGTTCTGGATCCAGATTACGTGTTCTGGATTGCTTTGTTAAATATCTCTAACTTCTTCTGGATCCAGAACACGTGTTCTGGATCCAGAATATGTGTTTTGGCTTGCTTTGTTAAATACCTCTAACCTCTTATGGATCCAGATGACTTCCAGAACACGTATTCTAGATCTAGAACACGTGTTCTGGCTTGCTTTGTTAATTTCCTCTAACTTCTTCTGGATCAAGTAATACGTCCAGAACACGTGTTCTGGATCCAGAAGACGTGTTCTGTTTCTTGTACGTAGGTATAATTGTTTGGTAGAGACTATTTTTCTCGTGACGAATAAGTTCTGATTGTTTGTTATGTACCATACAGATGAAACAAGGACAGTTCTTTGTAGTATGTGGTGTGTGGTCCAAGCAAAATAATAAATGGAAATTTGTTGTTGATAGCACAAAGTGTGCTAGAGGACTTCATTTGGATTCGCGTAACACTCTTGAAGATATCAGAACAATGGTTTCAGAAGATTATGGTATGGAGCGAAGTAGGTTTGATGTAGAAATGAGCTACCTTCCATCAGATTGGGTTGGTGCAGCTGAATATACTCCGGTGATTATCACGAACGATCGACAAGTTTAGTACTTGCTTTCGTCATGTAAACATGACGTTCGTACTCAGGTGTGTGTCACATTTAAATATAGGGAAGATATTGGTGTAGCTCCCAGTGATCAGGATCACGAAAATATGCTTGATTTAAACAAGGAACCAAAATTTTCAAACGATGAAGATGGCAACTATATTAGTAGTCCGGAATCGCTGAAAGTATGTGCGCCAAAGAGTTTAGACTATGAAAGTTGGTCAGCAGATACATAGTGCAATGTTGGTGATGGATTAGAGGATGATGATGCATTTGTGCCCGAAACTCTGATGGATAATTCACTTGTCGTAGACTGTCTACAAGAAAATCAACACTTCAAGGACAAAAGAGATATGCAGATGACTCTGGAGCTATGTGCCATGAAGTATAACTTCGATTATAGGGTCACAAAATCAAACAAGAGATTTTGGTGTCTACGCTGCAAAGTCATTTCGTGTAATTGGAGAATTCGAGCTGAGCGTTTGGATGGATCAACATATTTCTGCATCAACAAATATGTTGATGAGCATACATGTGCTCTATCGAAGAAAACCAAGTTCTCTAGGAAGCCTTCAGCAAAAATAGTTGGTAAAATTCTCATGACAGTATGAGGGTGTGAAGGATGGTCCCAAGCCAAATGAAATCATTAATTTCATGTGGACAGAACATGGAGCCGAGCTCTCTTACTCTCACTCATGGGAGTCTCTCGATCATGCTGTCAATTATGGAGTAGAGCAATCATCTTTCTCTTTCGTGTCTTGTGAGGCAACAAGGTCAAACCCAGGAACCACCGTGTCTTGTGAGAGGAACCCAAGTGTTTTCTGAAGATAATCTTGTGTACCTATATTCTTGTATAAGCCATTACTTTGATAAGTGTTGAATAGGTCGTCCAAGTTATCCTCAATGATCTGAAAATACAACAAGCAATCAATCATAAATCTAGAACACTTATTCTAGATCCAGATTCCCTAAGTAGAAGACGTTCATACAATATACAACATACCAGAGGAGGTTCCATACGAGAATCCATGGGAATTTTGGTCGTAATAGCAACTTCCAAGTTGGTAGTGACCTGAAAATGTTCCACAACACACAATCAACCTAAATCCAGAACATGTATTCTGGATCCGGATTCCATATCTAGAAGATTACAGACAATAAACCATGCATAACGGAGGAGGATGTGGAGGTTCCATACGATAATCCTGATGTGATCCTAGGTGGCTCACAAACTGATTTTGGAACAATGGAGATTCAAGACATTTCCAAGACGTTGGAGATACCGAACGGAGCGATCACAAGGAGCAAAACAAAAGAATTAGCTAAGATCATGAAGAATATGTTAAGGAAAACTCAAGACAAAGAGCATGAGGACGTATCAAGCTACATCAACATCATTCAAGCATTTGAAGTAGATCAAGATATTCACTAAGTAGTTAAGTGATTTATCTAGTACTCTTTTTCCTATGCTTCGGTTTTGTCCCTTTGGGTTTTCTCAAGCATAGGTTTAAATGAGGCTAGATAAATGACTTTTATCTATACTATTTAGTAATATCTTGGTCTAGTCAAAGAAGGTGGGAGAATCAAAGAAGCCATTAAAAGAAGATGAAGGAACCAAAGAGTCATATTTTAAGTCTTTGTCTTATTTATTGCTCTTATGTCACTTTCGAGGAGGAGCCTTTGTCATCTCCTTCCTCTATATATTATGCACGAAATTATCAATAAAATCATCCATCCTTTTGTTGTGATAACAGTTTTTGGATCATTGAGTGTTATACTAAAGATTGGTGTGAAGCCAACAAAACCCCTTTTCTTCTTCGAAGAAATTCTGTCTACTTTTTGTGTGAATCAACTAAGTAGCAACTCTTTATCGCTTCATTTGATCAGTTCATAGATCATTTGATTTTATCATCATCATCACGTCGTTCATCCATACCACAAGTCACCACTGTTTCAACCGTATCGTCATTTCGTGTCAAAACATACTAAAACGTTCATCTATTCATATCTTCCGCAACCTCTGATCATATCACCACAAAACCAGTAGCTCATCACGCCAAATCCATTCTTCATTGGGTTAGGATCACGTAAAGTGGTATCAAATCACATTGGCGTAGCTAAGTGTCTCGTTTCTCTTCCGACTTTTACGATTTTTATGTGATTTTTTCTCAAAGAAAAATCTGATTGTTTATTTTCTTTTTTGACTATTTATCTTCTCAAAATATACTCATATTTCATTGATAGATCTTCTGTGTGTGATTCGTTTCAGCCATAGTTGCTTTGATCTGTTTCTTGTTTTTGTTGTCTTTGTCGTTAGAAACCGACGGGAAGTCAAGTTGATGAAGAAACAAGAAAGGCAAGCGAAAGAAAATTGATGATGGAGGATATGAGAAAGATGATGAGAGAGATGTTGGCTGAGCAAAAGAATGATACAACACCTCCAGCCCCTCGCAAGCCATCAACTCGTAGATCACACCATCGTAGACCCGCGAATGGAGAAAATGGTGAAAATGTGTTACTGCCAACTGAATCATATTATTCTAGTGCAACACACAGTAGGAGAAGTCAAAGAAGTTATGGAGAAACAAGGATACGAAGAGAAGAACCAATACCTCAAAGGCGACATCAATTTGATCCCATAAAGCTCAAAATGCCAACCTTTGTCGGTAGAAATGATCCTGATGCGTATCTCGAATGGGAAAAGAAAATGGATCTTGTTTTTGATTGTAGGCAACCTCCCGAAACCAGCAAGGTTAATATAGCAGTAACGGAGTTTAGTGATTATGCTCTTACATGGTGGGAACAAAACGTTACAACGAGAAGAAGAGTTGGTGAAGCACCGATCGCTACTTGGGCTCAACTCAATACCACGATGAGGAAAAGATTTGTACCTGATTATTATAACCGTGAGCTACATCAACGTCTTAGAAGGATGAACCAAGGTGGAATGAAAGTAGAGGAATATTTCCAAGAGTTGGAAACGTTATGCTTAAAGCCAATATTCAAGAAGATTGTGAAGCTACTATGGCGAAATTCATGGGTGGTCTTAACATGGATATTCAAGACAAGTTGGAGCTTCAAACATATGTTGAAATGGAGGACTTGTTACANAGAGGACTTGTTACACAAGACAATTCTCATTGAGCAACAATTAAGACGTAAGTCGTCTCGATCCAACTTTACCTCGAATTCGTACAAGTCTAAGGAGAGCAAACCAAGCTATCAAAAAGATGTCAAGACATTTACTGCTGATCTTAAAGAAGACTCCAAGAGTGACATAAAGGGAAAATCCATAGCTAATCCAAGCAAAAGCAAAACACACATTCAGTGCTACAAATGCCAATGTATGGGTCATTTTGCGAATGAATGTGTTAACAAAAAATTGTTCATCCTTTTAGATAATGGAGAGATCCGACCTGAGAAAGAGAGTGAGAACTATTTGTTACTAGACGAACTCTTAGCTTGCAAACCAAGAAAGAGGAACTTATACAACGAGAAAATATGTTCCATACTCGTTGCTTAGTCAAGAACAAGGTATGTAGCCTCATTATTGATGGAGGAAGTTGCACTAACGTGGCTAGTGTGTCTATGGTTGAGAAATTAGGACTAAAGGTTTGAAAGCATCCAAGACCGTACAAACTACAATGGCTCAACGAAAGTGGAGAAATGAAGGTTCATAATCAAGTCACCGTTCCAATGAGCATTGGCAAGTACCAAGATGATATTGTGTGTGATGTATTGCATATGGGAGCTAGTCATATACTCTTAGGACGTCCATGGCAATCATATGGCAAAGTGATACACGATGGCTTTACCAACAAGCATTCTTTCATGGTTAACGGTAAGAAAATCATACTTGTGCCTATGACACCTCAAGAGGTATATAAAGATCAGTTGCATTTCAAGAATCAAGAGGAGAAGGAGAAGGTATCTACTTAAAAATCTCATCTCATTATCAAACCACAAGAGGTTAAGAAATCCTATCTTTCTAATA
>OVAO01002615.1:0-12472 GCA_900406285.1 Biscutella auriculata
TTTCTTCATCTAATATTATTCTTTAAGTTATTGCCTTTTCAGCAATAAAAATCTTGGTTTTTGAATTAAAGAGAAATTTTAATAGATACAAAAATATAAGATTTAAGAAGTTTTTAATGTTATTGTTCTATTTTTAGAACTTTAGTTTTTACTATTTAGTTTATAAAATTAATTTTGATATTATTTTGAAAAATCGTCATAATTAAAAAAAATTTATATATAATTTAAAGAACAATTTGTCTTCTGAGGCACATATATAATTTGCCTTAAGTCATATAAGTGCCTTAATAGGACAATACTTCTCAATAAGTGCCTCTATGAAGAAATTACTCTAATTTATATATATAAACTATAGTACTTGTCAATATAATTTGTACTCAAAAGAACGAATGTAAACAAGACGAACAAATGATCTCTTATCATCTTGTTTTTTATTTACACTTAAACATGATGTCCATGTATGGTCTCTCACCAGAGCCGGTCCTTGAAGTTGTGAAGCTATAAACCTAAATAAAAATTTGGACCGATTTTAAAGTGAAGAATTAGTAAAAAATAAAAATAAAAATAAAAATAGAATGATACTACTAAGACTCAAACTATAGACAATTTAAAAGTATGAGCTATACATAACCGCTATACTACAAGAACATTTTGCAAATTTAGGGCCGAAAATTTATTTAATAATAAGAGGACCGCAAGCAGCTGCTTGGGCTCAGGGTCGGGTCTGTCTCACTATGTCACATCACTTGACAACAAAACTAAAAATACTAAAAGTTGTTAAGTTCTATGGACTTCCAACCCAAAACCAATTGGCAATGAGTGGATTGGTCCATATCCCTTATATACTATTTAGGATCCCTTATAACTTCCGATGTGGGATATTTATCCCTAATACGCCCCCTCGAGATGATGGTTCTTCTGACCAGAAATCTCAGAACTTCGGGCATGGATCGATGGACCAGCTTTGGTTCACAACGATAATGGATCGGGTTGGGTCGTATGGATCTAGGCTCTGATACCATGTTAAGTTCTATGGGCTTCCAACTCAAAACCAATTGACAATAAGTGGATTGACCCATATCCCTTATATACTATTTAGGATCTCTTCTAACTTCCGATGTGGGATATTTATCTCTAATAAAAGTGTTATAAAGACATATTTAGAACGAGGTTATACCCGTTTGAGAGTGTAATCAAAAGGTGAGAAGTTTTTTCGTAAGAGTTTTCTTTGAGATTTCGTGTTGAAGTTATGTGGTTTTACAAATGAATTATAACGTATATAGTGGTGGAAATATAGAGTTACTATGCAGCATAATGATGTGTGGTATTCATTTTACGTGTCTTGACTTTTGTAACACTCCCCCTTGGAGACCAATGTCACTGTTGTGTCTAGCGTTGTAACATCAGTTGCCTCGATAAAAATCTTTCTAGGAAAACCTAGTGGGAAAAACCGTAGGTGGTAAAAAGAATACGACTACACAAGTTCCCCCTCGAGTGACGAGTCATATATCTTGTCGATTACACATCCCAATGTTGTAGACGTGTTTCTTGAATATTGAGGTGTTTAACGGCTTTGTGAAAAAGTTTGCAACATTAACTTTTCTAGCTTTATCCATGGATCCCCTTGTTATACTTATTGAATTGTAAATAGTCATCACTTGATCGAACGTATCTCACTTCGATCTCTTTGTTCTTTTTAAGTTCTTGAGTGTATGAAAAGAACTTTGGAAGGATATGTTTGGTTTTGTCACTTTAATATAACATTCATTCGTCTGAGCAACGAATATTGCATTATCTTCATATATGATTGTTGGCTCTTGATCGACGGGGATGCCACTGCTTGATCGGATGTGTTGACTTATTGATCTTAGCCATACACATTCTATACTCGCTTCGTGGAGTGCGATGATTTCAGCATGATTTGTGGAAGTGGCCACAAACGTCTGTTTCTGAGATCGCCAAGGTATAGCGGTGCCACCGATCATGAAGACATATCCCATTTGTGATCGGGCTCTGTGTGGATCAGATAAATAACCTGCTTCTGCATAACCGACCATTTGACCTTCAGAATTGTTAGGATAAAGTAATCATAAATCAATTGTTCCCTGGAGGTAGTGTAAGACATGCTTGATTTCATTCCAATGTCTTCGCGTGGGAGATGATCTAAATCTTGCCAAAAGATTAACGACAAAAGATATGTCAGGTCGAGTACAATTTGTAAGATATATTAGAGCACCAATTGCACTTAGATATGGTTCTTCAGGGCCAAGTATCTCCTCATTTTCTTCAGGTGGTCTGAATGGGTCACTCTCAACATTGAGTGTATTTCTGACCATAGGAGTACTGAGTGGGGTTGCTTTATCCANTTGAGTGGGGTTGTTTTATCCATGTAAAAGCGGTTTAACACTCTCTTGGTGTATGTGGACTGATATAAAAATATACCCTTTTGAGTATGCTCAATTTGTAAACCAAGACAATACTTTATATCTCAAATTCCCCTTTTCAGACAATCTGATGCTAATTGGATTTCCCATTTTCTTCCAATGATATTTAGATCATCAACATATATTGCGCTAATCACAAATCCGGATATTGTTTTCTTGATGAAAACACATGGACATATAGGATTATTCAAATATCCTTTTTTCGTCAAATGTTCATTAAGACGATTGTACCACATGCATCCAGATTTTTTTAATTCGTATAATGATCTTTGCAATTTTATTGCACATAACACTTTGGGTTTAAAACCCACAAGTCTACCACGCCTCACGTGTATCATATGCTCTTCCACGTTCTTGTGGTATCTCAATACGAGCAGGAGCATTTACAACTGGTATATGCAATTTAGTTACCGTCTTGGTATTGGTAAATGCATCAGGTAGCTGATTTACTATATTCTGCAAATGCATAATTCGTCGAAATTCAAGTTCAGACTGTTTGGTAGGAGGATCAAGATGTAAAAATGATGGTAGACTCCATTTTATCTCCTTCCCTACCTCTTTACTTTCTAGCCTTAGAACCGGAAATACTTTTTCATCAAAATGACAGTCGGCAAAACGAGCCGTGAAAATGTCACCGGTATGAGGTTCTAGGTATCGTATAATTGATGGAGAATCACAACCCACATATATTCCTAACCTTCTTTGTGGTCCCATCTTGGTACGTTGTGGTGGTGCTATAGGCACAACTGAATATCCTTAGATGGGAAATATTTGTTTCTCGACCAAATGCTAACTGCAATGGGGAATACTGATGATACACACTTGGTCATATCTGAGTGAGTGATTATTCATGCAATATTGCATGTCCCCATACAGAGGTTGGAAGTTTTGATCTCATGATCAACGGTCTTGCAATCAATTGCAATCATTTAATTAATGATTCAGCCAAACCATTTTGTGTGTGGACATGAGAAATTGAGTGTTCAACATTAGTTCATGTTGTCATACAAAATCATTGAAGGCTTGGGATGTAAACTCATCAACATTTCCTAACCTAACTTTTTTAATAGGATAATATGAGAACTGAGCTCTCAATTTGATTATCTGAGTTAGGAAAATGCCACATTGCGAGACGATAATAGAAAAACATGTAACCATCTACTCCATGCATCAATCAATACCATATAATAGTGGAATGGTCCACACGGTAGATGTATTGGTCCACAAATACTACCTTGAATTCTTTCAAGAAATTTTGGTGATTCTTTACCAATTTTGGGTTGCGATGCCCTTATGATCAAATTGCCAAGAGAACTTGCAGCACATGTCATTTTTTCGCCTGATAAATCTCTTGGATTTTCAGTGAATGACCATGTGAGGTCTCAATGATTTTTTGCATCATCGATGTAGTAGGATGACCGACACAATCATGTCATAAAGTGAACCCTTCGATATTTCTTTTGATTACAAGATGTGATTCTATTGCACATATACATGTGTGATGCAATCCATATGGAAGTTCTGGAAATTTTTCCATCCTTAGTCACAGGCTGATTATCATAGCCTTGAAGGTATATGTCTTTAAAACTCAACAAATTATTTTAGAATTTGGAGAATACAAACCATTATCAATGAAAAAATTTGTTCCATTTGGCAACATAAAAGTTGCTTTGCGTACTACTTTGTTGAGGTTCGTAGGACCAGATGTTGTATTAACAACAACGTCTTTGGGTTTTAACTCGGATAAATATTGCTTGTGTCTCAAAATAGTGTGTGTTGTTCCACTATCTAGAATACAAATTTCTCTAACCCTTTTCTCGGATATTGTTCAATTCATAACTGTAATAAATAAAGTATTAATTAAAGGAAGTGAAATTCATTTTAAAAACAAAATAGAATAATTATACATTAAGATTGTTTTTGTAAAAACAAACATTATTAAACACACACCATAAAAGGTAATAATTATACATGGCTTTCGTGACTATTCGATAGTCCACTATAAGCATCCAACTATCACCCACGGGTGGCGTTGTCTAAATCCTTACCAAAATCGGAAGCATCGAGGTGCGTTGTTCCCTCGAAATGTTCCATCATGTACTTCCTTTTCCTTGCCCTTTCCCTTGAGGGACTCTTTGTACAATTTACAAAAATGGGTAGGAATTCGACATACACTGGACCAATGTCCTTTTGATCCACACCGGTAACAAAAGCTATCATGCTTTGAGGATGTTACTGTGGACCTCTTTGCCTTTGGATTTCTCCTCAGGATAAACCCATTTGAAGGAACTCTTTTCTTGTGGATTATTAAACTTTCCATGTCCAAGACCACGGCCACAACCTCAAAAAGATGAGTTATCTCACTCCGGTTTCATTTTTGGTTGCATTTACTTCAGGAGATGTTGCGTTACCGGTAGGTTTGGAATTGTGGTTTTTGATTAACAGTTCATTATTCTTTTATGCTGTCATTAGAGCCACAATTAATTATAAAAATCTTTTGTACCCACAATTCTGATATTCTTCTTGGAGAACATAATGGTTTTTATGCAATGTGAGATATGTCTTATTGAGCATTTCTGCTCCATTGACAGGCTTGCCACAATATTCCAATTGGGCAACTATTCTCAACATTGTTGAATTGTAAGTTTCCACTTTTTTGAAATCCTGAAAACTCAGGTTCGTCCACTCATCGAGTGCATGTGGAAGGGTTATCTCCCTCTGATTGTGAGTAAATAAAAGTAAATAATTATGAGGGCATAATCCGTCCATCATATCGACAGTAAATAATAGTAAATAATTATGGGGCATAATCCGCCCACCATAATAACATGATTAATATAAAGTGATCGTGCTGATAACGTGTTATAAAAACATTATTTAGAACGAGGGTTATTCCCTTTTGAGAGCGAAATCAAAATACGAGAAGTTTTCTCTGAGAGTTCGTATTGAAGTTGTGTGGTTTTACAAATGATTTCTAACATCTATATATAGTGGTGGAAAGATAGAGTTACTATGCAGCATAGTGACATGTGGACTCCACATCATTTAATGTGAATTTGATGGAGTGTGGTATTTATTTTACGTGTCTTGATTTTTGTAACAAAAAACTTATTATTATCGATTGAGTCACTTTCGTAACATTATTATCTAAAGAGGTATTTATCGATGTGGAGATATTTTGTGTTGGTTTCTTTGATAATAAAAAAAGAAAAATTGTAAAAGATCGTTTGACCCTATCAAGCGAGTGGGAAACAACTGAAAACATTTGAATTTGCTTTTCATTGTAGTCATTGGACTTGTTCTCCAATTAGAATGTAACTACAATCCAATGTTAAAAAAAATTCCTCTTACTTTATTGGGAGCAGTTTTATTGGGATGTGCACACGCTACTTTACATAATTTTTTGGGTGGTTGACAGTTTTCTTTTTTCATAGGTTTTTGTCCTAGGTTCCACTTCTTTTATTCTCGCTTTTAGAGATTTCTTGGTGAAATTTTATGAAGTTTCATTGTATTCAACACATATCGAATCCTTGCAAGTTAACGAACTACAAACGAAATGATATGTTATCTCTAAAACGTTGACTTTATATTCAATTTTTGGTGGTGGGTCTCGATAAACGTGTCTCTACTTTTTTGAAGTATTTTTTTTTGTTTCAAGTTGAACACATGTCTGGTTATTGGTGGGGAATGTTGATGTAGGGAGAATAGAGTATGAGAATTCTTGATAGATAAGGAGTAGTTGTCTAAAATGATTTTAGTTGGGGAAAATATCAAGTTGATAAAGTTGTGTAACATTTTGGTTGCAGAGTTTGGTGAACCAAAGTATGCAATAGATAAGGTGACGTTAAGCTACTAGTTACCTAGGTTTTCAGATTCTCGATTGGGGAGACAAACACCCCTTGTTTTAATGACAACAAATTCTGGTGTTCAGACGTTTTTAAGCAATTTTTAGAGGATAGTTCAACAAATTTTTTTGTTACTTTTATGGTTGGAGAAGACTCAGAATCATTACATACTTCATTCATGTCTCAAAAGAGGAAAGAATAATTTTATAATGGTGGTTACCAACTGAGACTAGACCTTCCGAGTTTGGTACGATATATTTAGGCATTCATCCAGTGGATTTGGAGGAACATGATTTCCTTGAGGAGGTTGAAGCTGTCGAGGAAGAGCTTAGAAGTTGTGACAAAAAGAGTAAGGAGGCTTGTTGTAATTGTGATGATGTTGATGAGGCGGAGTTTGAAGGTGTGGATGTTTCAGATGTGGAAGAAATAAATGGTAGACCTTGGGGGTATGCTGAAAATTTATGGGCGCCATTTATGGATGATAATTATGAGGGCTCAAATGTAGTGGAGGTTGTGTGAACCACCAACGACACTTTCAACCATAGGGTCTTGCTGGAGGTAGGGGTAGCACAGATGAAAATGCAAAGTCAAAATTTTGTGTCTGTAATAAGTCGACCGTGTAGATGGGAGAATCAAGTCAATTTGTTCCGGACACACCTCAACCAATTCTAGATTTTATAGTTGGTCGCTCACTGGATGAAATCGAAGACGAGGAGTTGATATACCACCTCTCATTGATGATACAACATATGAGTGTTTAGAAATACCAGATTTGGAAGAGCATGACGATGATACTTGTGTTGGGAAGACATGGAAACAATTCAGATTATCAAATAGCATTCACCACATATGCTATCAAGAATATGTTGCACTTTAAACAAACAAGAACTAAGAAGGACTATTTTGTTGTTAAATTTTCAGACCCTCGATGCGATTGGAGGGTGACAACACATCAAATGAAAGATAATTCCTACTATTAGATAAGGAAAGTTTCATTAGACCATACATGTTCTATTGAAACAAGAAGCCAATATCAAAAGAAAGCTACTTCTAAAGTTATTTCTTCTCTATATAAGTATCAGTTTAGCGATATAGAAAATGGGACAAAACCAAATGATATACAACAATTGGTGCTTGAAGACTTGCACATATTAACTTCTTATTTTAAGTGTTGGATGGTCAAGGAGGTTGCGGGTTAAGAGATAAAGGGTACTGAGGAGGAATGATTTTCTAAACTAAGTGAGTATTTGTATATGTTGAAACTTGCCAACCTAGGACCAATTGATGATATTCAGACTGCTATTGATGAAGGTGGAGGTGAACATTTTTTATATTGTTTTCTAGCATTTGGAGTATCCATCCAAGGGTTTAGGGGGTAAGGCCAGTCATTTTGCTTGACGGTACACACCTTTTAGGTAATTACAAGGGTGTGTTGTTAACAACAAGTAGCCAAGACTGGAATTTTCAAGTTTTTCCATGGCTTTTGTCGTTTGATATTGAGGACGACGAATCTTGGACTTGTTTTTTGCAGAAGGTCAAACAAATTATTGCTGACTCTCCAAATCTGACTATCATATCTAATAGGCATAATTAAATATACAAAGCCAAGAAAATTGTTTTACCCCTAGCCAACCATGAGACATGCATAATACATTTAGCTAGGAATATAGTATGGCGATTTAAGAGCAAGGGGCTAGGGAAAATAATTGTTAAAGCTACATGTGTAGATATGGCTTTCTAGTTCAAATAAGTTTTTGGGAAATTAAATCACGTAGTGGAGAGTGTGCAAAATATTTGGAGAAAATAGGACGTGCGCATTGATCTAGAGCTTACTTCCAAGGTCAACGTTACAACATGATGACAAGCAATATCGCTGACTCCCTGAAAAATGCACTGAGGAAATGTAGGAAATCACCAATAATAGAGTTGATGATGTTTATTCAGTCAATACTCACTACCTGGTTTAGTGCGAGGAGGGAGAAAGCGAGAATGCACAAAGGTTTTGTAACACTGGAAGTTGACAAGCCAAATAACGAGGAACCTTGCTTTGACAAAAGATAGTCGGGTATCTAGTATAACAAAGTGGAATTATGAGGTTGTTGGCCAGTTTGAACAGAAACTTAATGTGCATGTACATGATAAAAAGTGCAGTTGTAGAAAGTATGATATACTGAAGATACCTTGTGGTCACGCTTTGATAATTGCCGACACGAGAGGAGTGCCATTTTGGCAGTTGGCTGTAGATTATTACAGAATATTTGTATGGGCTAAAACTTATGAAGGGGTTATAGCACCCCAAAAAAATTGTAGGGATATTGACATTCTAGAAGTTGTTCTTAATAAAGGGTTGCAACCACCAAAATCAAGAAGGTCACCGAGTAGGTGTAGAACGAAAATGTTAACTTCAATTGGTAAAATATTAGTAAGTTTTCCAACTATGATTACAATATATATATTGTTAGTTTGTTATGATGTTTTATACCACATAATTGTTGTCGTTCTAAATTATAGGGGACGAAGAATCAAAATAGGTGCGGTAGATGCAGAGGTCTTAGCCACGATAGGGTGAGGTGCACCAACCCTATATGATATTCTTTAGGATATGCTTAATTGGGGTAATCCTTTATTGATGTGGTTACTGTTTTGTGGGACGTTAACTAATTATATTCTCTAATCCTTTTTGTTATTTTGGAATATTTGGTTTACCATTGTTTGATGTTATTTGGTAGTTGATGGTCTGGTTATTCAACTCTTTTTTATTAGGGTTGGATGGTTAGACCTAACAAAACCATTTTTGGTGGGTTTATATATGATATATTTTGTATGAAATTCTGATAATGCAAATCATGGGCTAGTTTTTCACATTAGTTGTTCGGATACATCCATACAGTCATTAAATGATAGCGGGAGAGGAGTACTTAATTATAAATGTGAATTATTTGTGTTCAATTGAGAGAAAGGAAAATGTCCAGTATAAGTTATTCATATTAACATAAGACATAAGCATTTTTTACCATAAACTTATTTAACAAAAATACTCTTGGTGTTAGTTTGGTATACTAAAACAAACATCAAGAAAACGACATTTTAAAGTATTACTTTACCACATGAATGTGTGGCAAATTTTTAAACTTCCTTCATTTTGGTTGATTGGAAAACTGTATCATCGTGCTCACGAAGTCGAGGTTGGGTGTTAGGATTTGGTTTTAGAATAGACATGTGGTCATATAGGAAGAGTAGCCATGTCTAACAAGCTAGAGTTGAATAACAAGCCTGCGTTTCTTGTTCAGATCACCAAGCCTGAGTTGAATAACAAGTAGTAGGAATATTTCAAATTTAATTTAAAACATAGGCAATTTGTAACATAAATATATTACACAATATAAGGGTTGTTAATTATAGCACCTACAAAATAAACATCCTAACAACAACATCGGTAAAGTGTTAGTTTAGCGGATGGATCCAACATGTTGAAGCAGAAACAAAAAAACACAAAATGACAAGTCTCACCTAAGAATACAAAAGGTACCAGATTAAAAACATGAATTGAGCTTATGTCTAAGAGAAAAACTAGAATGGCTAATTCTAGGAATACAAGGGTTAGACGTAATGGGAGTAAATATCAATAACGTATTTCTTACGCAATTCGTCGACCATTTTCTCAGTGAGGTCAGGCATTGCCCCATAGGCATGCATCTAAATGAATTTCATTGTCACTGGTCCACAATCGCCACTACGATCGTTCTTGTACAAGCCAGAGTTGTGTTGCATTGTGAATGTTGTGAAATCATGGTTGGCATCAAATTCTTAGTGCATAACTTATCAATTATGTTTGATAGCGCCTGAGTTACAAGTTCCAGACAAGTTCAGAGCTTTTTAGTTAATAAGTCGCAATCAAGATCTAGTACCTCGATGTATGACAATTGAAGGTTGATTACCAAACCAATCCAATGTGTGTCGTCCAAGTTCATTGGGACATACATTGTGTCACCATCGGCAAGCCACTCTCCATGTTCCTCCTTGATAAAGCTTTTTATGCTTTTTAACCATCAAACCATTCATTTGTATTTAGTATCCTTGAATGCCTTTTTGTTGGAATTGATTATATTTATCAAAAAGAGTGTGACAAATCGAGAAACTTCTCTTGCTAGAACTTCCATGTGGATCCTAGCCAACATATCAATTAATACCTCCATGTGATGCAACAAATGTAACCTATAAGTTAGTAATCAAGGAGTTGTCTATATTTGCGTTACCATAAAATGATGACTTTGAATTACTGTTCTCGTGTTTAATAGCCAATTTGACAATACAAGCAGAAAATGTTATCTAAATCTTCCTAAAGGCAACATGCAAGTTACATTTACTTGTTTTCGTTAACATATAGGTTATAAAAGATGTTTCTTTTAACAAATGCTACTTACGTAACTAGAGATCATTTTTGGGATGTGGCCAATTTCACCAAGAAATTATTGGAAAAACCAACATTCAACGTCTTATGGATCATGTATCATCAAAGTTAAACCTGGAATTCATAGCACTTTGGTTTGACCGTAAAAACATTCAAGTGATCCTTACCTCCTTGGTTGAGCTTTTAAGTTGCCCAACAACATATTGTAAGTTTCCATGGCAAGCTTAGGGAAAAGGTCAAAAAAATTCACGTGGACTTATGACCTGATTGTTTTTTAAGACCATGGATAACATTTCGTGGGAAACATCTATATTTGGTTTGGATTTATTCAACGGTAGAAAGTTATCGCTGAGGTCGACAATGTGGTTTTGGATCTCGACATCCACCTAATGTGAGAAGAGATTAAAAACTGTAAGTTTTGTAAGCTAACTTCTGTAATTGATAAAATGAGATTGAGTTGCAACTTCATATAGATCATCCTCATTACTCCCATACTTTGAATGCATCTCTATGATTCTCTGTGTGACAACTACATGTTCGTAGACTACCATATCAATTATTACATCTTGAATAATATTTAGAGGATGGGAGTTATGGTGCTTCCAATCAGGTTTCTGTGAACACATGAATTAACAGTCTAGCTTATATAGTCACGAAATCTATCATACAACATGATTCATGATTAATCGTAGCTTTGAAGAGTGTTGGATTCACAATTGTACCTATTGTTGAATTTTTGTATGATCAAACCGATTGCCAAGACCTGTTCACCATCATCTTCATCAGATTGCTGTTATAATTTGAAAAATAATATGGCAAACATATGAGATTAATTAATTGTTGGTTCTAAATGACTAATTAGAGTTGTTATATTATTTTGTGGTAGAAATTGATAATTTGAGTTGTAAGAGGTATTTATTTGTCAACCTCATAAGGGATGTCGATGTAATCAACTCCATTCATATCAAGTTTCTTGCTAGATTCTGAATGAACTCCTAGATGTTGGTAGGCGGTTCGGTCCCAACTGTAGTTTAACGTCTTTAGGGACATGTATAAGAGTGTTTGGGTTGGTAATTAGTGGACCTGAGTAGTTTGTATTGACAAATTCGTTGTAACGCTAATTTTAGAGTTCATATTTAGATACCATTAAGAAGTATTTTCAGAGTAGGTTGTCGACATTTCAACCAAGTTTCCTTCCTGCATTTTCTGCGTATAGAAATTGTAAGTATGAAAGTAATTTTATTGAGGACACACAGAAGACTTGCTACTTTGAATCTACCATAAGAACTCGATTAAATAGTCACAGAACGATAACAATTTGAAGAATATTGAAACTTAGCAGTTGACCACAAGACCGACCTAAAACATACAACTGAAAAATGTCACAATGTAATTATTGCCGTTTGTTAAAAAATAGACTCTCACTAAAACTAAACACAGGAAATACAAATGGAAATAAAGTGATAGTCATCTGGAGTTATCTGGTTGACAAAATAGACACATTCACGTTGACAGCAAAACTGATAACCAACTCAATCGCTAAATATACACATTCAGGTTGGGTGAGGTCTAGTTACCTAGCTTCTGGTGGAGAGTTGAATAGAGTCGCTAACCTGAGCATCTTCAACAACCAACCTGTACTGTAGGTTTTAGGTTGAGAAAAAATGTTTACTAGCAGTTAAGGGTAGTTTTATGAGAAATAAAAACAAGTATTTAATTATGAGAAAATGACTAGAATAGTATAGAAAAGTCGGAATATTACTAGAGTAACA